>JAULBP010016211.1:0-13901 GCA_032355345.1 Lepetodrilus pustulosus
TGTGTGTGTGTGTGTGTGTGTGTGTGTGTGTGTGTGTGTGTGTGTGTGTGTGTGTCTGTCTGTCTGTCTGTCTGTCTACTACAACAAGACGACGACACGATAGACACTGAACACATAGTTGGCATACATCTGATAATTATCCATTGTACGGTAGGATACTTTCAGTGAACTAACACTAGGCTTTGACTATTGCCTCGTAATATGCTTGGGTTGTATACTCTCCAGAGAGTTGAGAATGAATTGACTGCACATAGATTCATTTACCGGGGTAATAATGTAGCGCTTTGAGCATGCTTTCGAGCATGGATTTGGGGCAGTATAAATGTTCACATTATCTTATTCATTGTTTATTCTTTTATCTTTTCATGGACTGCACTTTAAAATATTTTATAGTTCTGTGAATACTAGTAAATTACAGAAGAATGGACGGTCTGATCCCTGATCAATTCTTATGCAATCGATGATGATATAGATTCAACAATAATGTATATATATAGGTAAATAATGAACATCAAGGTATCAATCAAAATGTATGCATTCATGGATATTTCGACCAAATGTAGCTTACTTTCATTGATACAGGATTTATATAAGTCTTTGGCCTTCCTGATGGACTCAAGATCACTCTCCTTGTCAGTTTCAAGCAAGTCTGAAAGGAAGTGTATCATTTTGTTATAACATACAGTTCCCTCAACGCGACCACAGGAACATAGTGTACCAACACCTTCACAGAAACATATCGTATTTATACATGGTGCATTACAACATTTGTGTTAATGTCTTTGCGATAAAAACATTACGTAACCGTTTTAATATTACACTGGAGATACGTCTGACAATAGTACTTACGCCTAATGTCTACCCTCGGATAAGAGTTTACTATATGTAGAATAAGTCTAAATAAAATTGTTTTAGTATTGTATGTAACTATACCTGTACTAATGCAGCGTAATGAATTTAGTCATAAAGTATTTACCATGCAGCGTATATTGCGATTGCTTCGTACTTCTCGTTGTACAATGTCTGTATATGTGTATGCATGTTTGTGTTTGTGGGTTTTGTGCTTGTGTGTACGAGTCAATAGGTAACTTATTTCCTACTTTTCAATATTACTCCTACTTCATCTCGTAGGATGCCGAACATATCTAAACTGGACCGGTCTTCTGGGATAACGTTCTTCTTCATCCACGCACCACACGCGAACTCGTAGAAGTCGTCGCAAGGTCGCACAGCCGGGTTCATCCCCTCCCTCAGCCGAGACGCTGCAACAAGAACCCAAGAAGTAGCCAACGGACATCCGATGTGTATACGTATTATATGTTTCGTGAAGTTTTATGTCATTTCATATTGGCTCATCATATTGCTGGCTTCTTTCAACGGGCTGTAAATGTCTAGCACCAATTCCTCTAACATTCGTCGGACCTCCAATATATAATAGCCGCAAACCGACAATAAGTGTGTGGTATGTGTCCATTATTAGAATAAGCGCCTGGGCGCCTATTCAAGGAACTACGGTAGATTATTATCTTTTTTCTAGTAACACAAGACTGATAATATTGGCCACTTACCTGCTGCCACGCAGTCTTCTGTCGTACACACATCTGAAACAACGGAAGTACTCACTGAAATGTTCATCGACCAAGGCAAACTATGAGTTTCAATGATGTAGACATAAGGTGACTTGACTGAATTTTAACCATGAATTGTAATAACAACTCTACTATGATACATACACTAACATTTTACAGTTGAATTTACTATTTTATAATTGTAATTTGTATTGAAGCAATCATTACGATCTATGTTGCAACTTGCAATAGCTGGTGTATATGTTTGACTTCCTTTGTAGAGACGTCTTATAATGGAAATCTATTTAATGATTTTAAATTTATTTTTAAATTTTTTATATTCTCGCCAAAAAAGACCTCACAACTTAATGCATTAAATCAATCATTAAAATGTAGGTTTTTCTTTTAACCATGATAAAACAATTTTTTTCAATGTCGGCCACCAACAAGGATCAGATATGAACATAAGAATGTCATCTTACTTGCAAGTTCTCTTGATTTCTGGTAGTATATGGCGAAGGAAACAATAAAAGCGACGAGCGCAAAGAACAATATGACAGCTAGAACACCAAGAAACTTCTCCCTTGATGGCTTGTGACGCTTGCCGAACCTGAGAACAGACATAGGCGAGAGGTAGTACAATGTATTCATGTATGTGTGTGCTCTTCTAACATTTCAGTTAACCATGCAAATTATGCATTAAGTGCGTTTTTTATTACTTTTCTTACTGCATCATTTCTAACGACGCTATTCGTATTAGAATTCAGTTGACAACATGACCTGTTTTGCATTCATGTCCACGATGATGACAGCTAGGTTTATCGACAATGGTGGATGTGTTGTCATGGTTAATATGGTACCTGTTGGTAACTTCGCGATTATATCAGTCTATGCCGATACTGATTAAAGCAAGACCACTACTACTACTACTACCACTACTACCATGAAGAAGAAGGAGGAGGAGGAGAAGAAGAAGAAGAAGATGATGATGAACGGAAAGGTAAAAAATAAATAAAGAAGATAAACTAAGAATAATAATTACAATATATTACTATTTCAATCTACCTTATACTATTACCCGGGAATATATTGAAATACATTATATAATTGTATATAATGACATATTGTATTGTATTGTATTCCGTACTCTAGGCTTGAATAAACACTTCTTCTCTCAACAACAAACTCAAAACGGTACACTTGTATTACCCCATGAATTAGTGTGCCCAGACGTTTGGTTTCATTACCGACCTTGGCGCAGAAAATAACTTCAGTTGCTTCCTTATTTTTGGTTACAACGCGCTGCGCTGGTACCATTGTTTCGAAAGCGTATCTATAGATGTTCAAGATTACGCAAATAGGCTAAGGACGCGAAAGTCTCCACGGTAATTAGCAGAGAGGAATAGTGCCCCGTGTGTGACACACGATGGTGGTCGTATTGATCGTGCAATACCGGCCTGTTCGTTTAACTCACTTTAGCATATTTGCAATATATGTATAGTACGTATTACGATAAAAAAAACACACAAAAAAACACACACACACACACACACACACAGAAGGAATGGTGCTTAACCTGTTAGAGCTGTGTTGTATACTCTACAGGGAGCTGAGAGGGGACGAAGACGAGCATACGCTGATCCATTGGCATGGGTAGTAATGTAGCCCAGTTTGAGCGAGCCCGTGTTCGAGTTTGGATTTGATTCAATATAATTGTTCACACTATTATTACTGTTACATTATATGTCAATTTCAATACTTAATATTGAAGAATAATGACGCTTTAATATGTATCTGAGTTCATACTCAAATATATGCATGATATTGTCTGCTAAATTCCATGCGGCGACTTTCGTATGTCCATACAACGACTTTTGTAAACAAATTACACCATGTCATGTCTGTATGCATCTGATGCCAAGATCGTGATGGACTTACACCATTATTAGATGTATTTTAATACTCAACCTGTATGGGATTATTTATGTTCAGAAGTCCTCGGGAACTAGGTTCGATTAATTTCGAGCTCTGGTTTTGTAGGACACATCTGGATTGAAACGAGTACGAAATGATACGCTATTAATTAGAAAAGTGGTTATTCTTATAAAAAATATGTTATCTCATCGTGGAGTAGTATATGAACTCACTCTTATATTACACATACACCCTATTAGTGATATTTCTGGGGGTTTTCAGTGACTGGCTCGCAAGCCATCCTCGAAAGGCAAGGTCAGTGTATATATAGGTAGCAATAGTGTAGACATAGAAGCTGTGGACCAGTATTTCTAAGGAAGATATTATTACCATGGGGATGGACTCTTTGGTAACATAGGAATCTGAATGATAATAATAATAATAATAATAACAATAATAATAATCATAATAATAAATAATAATAATAATTATTATTAGTAGTATTAATATTACTACTACTACTACTACTACTACTACTACTATTATTATTATTATTATTATTATGATTGAATAATAATAATAATAACATAATAATAATAATTATTATTATTATTACTACTATTATTATTATTATTATTATTATTATTATTTAATGGCATCTACGTAAAGGTACATAATAAAAAGCACATTAAATTTTGTAATAATGACATATTCGGATTCCTATGAGTATAATGAAGCATGTTGTGGTTATAACTATTAACTACGTATACCTAAAAATACAATAAGAATTCAAAGATTCTGTTAACGACATGTTCCATCCATGTAAGACTACATATACAAGTTGCATACTATCTCATAGTAATATGTCCTACTAGATTAATGCCACAAACCGGTTCAAGGCAATTCCCAATATCCATGGTTTAATAGAAATTAGCGCAAATCCTTTCGGAAAAAAAATTTAATTGCAAAAAGAAAAGGAAATGCGCAAGTTGACGGAAGGCGATGCACTTAATAAGCCATCTCAGTGACCTTGAGCCTCCAGACACGCGCACTGTGCTGCTAATAGCATCGGTTACATCCTTATTATATCGAAGAATTCTAGTTTATAACGTCATACATAATGTCCTAGGGTGCCGTTGCTCAGAACTGTTGTAGCCAACAATTGTTTGTAAGTCCAATTGTAAGCGCTATAATCAGTTGTAAGTCCAGTTGTAGGCGCTACAATCAGTTGTAAGTCCAGTTGTATGCAGACAGACAATTGTTGTAAGTCCAGTTATTGGCGCTACAATCAGTTGTAATTCCAGTTGAAGATACTAAAGTCGGTTGCAGCTGTATGCAATAGTTCTGAGCAACGGCAGCCAGATAATCAAAGAAAAATATACACATTTCAAAACAGCTCCCGTCGTCAGTTATTTGAGCTCGTTGCAAGTCTTAGTAGGCAGCCTTCAATCAACTTTACAAGAACAATGTGATTTCTCTGATCGAGGATGCTGCTACCTCGTTCATATGGCTTAATAAAATACTCAGCTCAAACATGGTATCAACATATTAATTTCTTCTTTTAGATGATTTAAAGGCATAATATCACAGATATTTATGGTTGTTTTGGACTAGTTCTTAGCTACAACTGCAAAGTACATTAACTTGACATACATAAAATCATATTTGTACTTCCAAAAAGATGTCCACCGCTGTATGGTAGACAACATTCTATGCCAACCCCACGATATAGGACTTTGCCAGTTATTACTGATGTAAACAAACTGAATATGGTCGTATTTCTTTTTGTTTCATTATATTAATGCAAGGGGGCATAACTCTAAGTGTACGACAAAAATATAAAACGATATGATTACGTTCATTCATTGATCAGTTGATGCATCAAAGACAAGGTAATTAAATCTTCATAATCTGAATTCATATAAAATATTAAATGTGTGACAATTATCGAGTGTTGAGGAATAAGTGCATTAGTAAATAACAACTTTTAGGTAGACAAATCAAACGTAAGTAGTCTCAGATAGAAATTCGTTTGACCATTATTCACGTCAAATCGGCTATAGTATTTTATAGCGTAGCAAATGCGTCTTAAATGCAAAGAGAAGTTAGCTTCATGGATCTGGGTATCCTTTCACGAAGCTCTCTTATCCACTAATAAGGGACCATAGCGATCTCTTTGCCGATAGCTAATACCGGTACACTGCTAAGAATGTGCTATGATCTCTTAGTGAATGGATACCCTGGCTCCTCTAACACCTCATGCTCTCCAGGGTATCATTTCACGAAGCTCTCGTATCTACTAAGAGACCATAACGCATTCTTAGCAGTGCATTAACTATCGACAAAGAGAGCGCTATGGTCTCTTAGTGGATAAGAGAGTTTAGTGAAAGGAAACCTTGATGTCCAGCGATAACACAACGGAAGATATGAAATGTTACCGATGTCGGGAGAGAATGCTAACTCCTGTGTAGAGAACAGAACGTAAGAGTTGTAAGCTGCGCATGTGTTCTATGTGTACACATGTATACACATATTAACGTTAACAGCGTGAAGTGAGCAGTAACCTAACATGCTATTTACGTGCAAGCATCACCTCGTCAGACAATGATGATCTATGTAGAGTAAAACCGTTACATTCTGCCTTGCACCCAGTCGTGACGAGGTGTGTCATCACGGACATGTGACAACTATCAGCTCGGTGTGGAGAAGTTGCTTAGTGCATACTGTGTGTTCAGCAGATAGGAATCCATATATCTTCTACTTGGGAGGTAGTCTACTGAGTGTGTGCTATAGTGACAGTGTCTGTGAAGTAACAGACAACGCGTGTGTTCTGACAACTATATATTATGCTACTGTCAGTAAGCTACTCAGTAGTCAGTACTATGTGGTGTGCCACTGTGTATCTATGCAGACTGACGACAAGAGAACTGACACCAGCATGTAAATTGAGCTAAACTACCATGAAAATATGGGTCATATTATAGGCATATTCAAAACGTGATAATATTAAATTATATTCTGAAAGAATACTAATTGTTATATAATAGTTAATACAGACCATTAAACACAGAGAGAGAGAGGGAGAGAGAGAGAGAGAGAGAGAGGGAGAGAGCACACGAGCACACACACACACACACACACACACACACACACACACACATGCATGCGAGCATACAGCACTGTATGATAGTTTATATGCAGTATATTGTCGTTTCCAGGACGAACATGATCCTGAATATACAGTAAGCCTACTGATGTTTAACTAGGGATGCTCGTGGATCCAATATGTGAGGATATAGACGTGTTACTTCATAGAAGAGATAACCCTTCACGAAATGCCAATATGGCATCGACCGATATGGCGCGTGTCAGAATTGTAAAGCGGTCAATCATCTTCATAAAGTACCGTTATAGGGCATAGCCTCCGTCTCAGTATAGCAGCCTATTAAAAGGAATATTGTACGTATTTAATATGAGACACCGCGTGGGAGTTTACTATGATTCTATTCCTCCAGTGGATTGCAAAT
This sequence comes from Lepetodrilus pustulosus, assembly GCA_032355345.1. NCBI lineage: Eukaryota > Metazoa > Mollusca > Gastropoda > Lepetellida > Lepetodrilidae > Lepetodrilus > Lepetodrilus pustulosus. The sequence continues at coordinate 7,010 of JAULBP010016211.1, forward strand.
GTATAGGTTTCACCTCATCCCCAATATCACTGACCCAGTAAGTGAAAAGGGCAGACTGTTGGTTATAAATATTAAATAATAAATAAAACGCCAAATATTCTTACTCGGAGTACTTTAAGACTAGAACACATACACGAAGAGATAGAGAGATGGAGAGAGAGAGGGAGAGAGAGAGAGAGCGCGAGAGCGAGAGAGAGATTTCATTTTCAATCGGAAATAAATAAATACATATATATATAGTATACATGTGTGGATGGGCATGTGTGTGCGTGCGTGTGTGTGTGTGTGTGTGCGTACGTGTGTGTGTGTGTGTGTGTGTGTGTGTGTGTGTGTGTGTGTGTGTGTGTGTGTGTGTGTGTGTGTGTGTGTGTGTGTTCAAATTACGGGTAAGCAGCTTTTTACGTTTACGGGTAATTTTGTTTACGTTTACGGGTTGTTTTACCTTTTTTGACTTGTTTCTATGCTCATATTTCTCCTGAAATCTTACTCATCCCTGCATTTTTGGACGTAAAAATGTCAGGTACTGTATTTCTCAGAATAATCCAGTTTCAAATTTACCTTTAATATAGATCACATTGTGATACATGTGATTCATTGTATCATGTTCTACACGAGCAAAGAAAGATTACTGTTAAATTCTATATTGGGGATGTTATAAAACCGCTTAGCAACAATGTCGTGGTCTATCCATATTACAATAAATACGTTCCTTTAAATGTCTCTATCAGTACTGGTAATTTAAGTTCGAATTGTATTAGCAAGAGACTAAAGGTGTTACGATGATTATTATCAAAGGGTGTACCCATGAGAAACCGTACAACGCTCCTTACCTGCTTTAATAGTATCGACTCTTCCAGTGCTAGGTCTTCCAGTCGTGTCTTGTGGCTTTGCCTTATGATAGTATATGACGAAAGCTACTATGAAAGCGACGAGGGCAATGCCCAAAATGACAGCAACAACCAAGTAGAGCGTCTTCTTCGAAGACTTGTGGCTATCAGCGAACCTACGAACACACTAGCAACAGTTAGCTCTGGGATCCTTAGATACAAAACGCATCTCAGAAACGACATTTTATATTTGGCAATAGTAAATTATGTTAGCTTATTTTGTTTTATTTTTCGTTTGTTATGTTCTTCTAGGTCGCGTATGGTGGCTATAAGGGAGCATATACATGTACTTAAATTAATACTGATGTGAACATGTATATATTGCGCCAAATCTACGCTCTAAAGCGTTACATGTTTACCCCAGTCAATGGATCTGTGTGCTTTCATTTTCCTTCTTAACGCAAGTTTCTCTCTAAATGTGTGCCAGGGTGTACGGCATGGAAAGTTCTAAGTGGAATAAGTAATCTCTTGTACGAGGATGGTTAACTGGATGAATTCTATCTTCGTGAAAATTTATATATTTTGATATCACATGACATAGAGTATGAGTGATCGTTTTGGACCTCTTTTAGACCTCCATCTTGGGACTTCTTGAATTAATTATGCAAACACAAGTGGAAGTCGAAAATAAAAATCTATCTTACCGACCATAATTAATAAGTAGTTCATGTATTTGTTTTGGAGTTGCAAAGCCAAAGGTGAAGTCATAATACATGTATATCCAGTGTACTCACTCGATGTCGTTTACATCAAGAGCTCGAGATGTACTGTAGGTTGCCGTGTTAGCTTTAGTACAGGACATGCTGGAAATGTCAGAAACAATAAAACAAAAACAAAAGGAATTAATGAATATTCTACATATTAAAACGTCTTTGTGCTATTCTATCCCCTATTAGTAGAAGCATAGATATATATAAGAAGAAATAGTTCATATCCATTGCTGTATTGTCTGTTTCCTTGTTCAATACTACAGGAAGCGGGCTGTACATTATGCCATAAACTATACGTATACTTAACTATTCACAGTACAATCAATATTACTGTTAGATGTGACATACACACGCACAACTCTCCGCGGACGTTGTTCAATGTACAGTGACAAGCTAGTGCCAACGTTGATTCGAAATGCATCTAACACATTATACTATAACGTGATATATACAACACGCTGTTAGAGAATAGTCAATATGTGTTCATATCTGAGTAAGCAATATTATAATTTATAACCATTTTTACACTGAACTGGCGGAATTAAGTTGTGCATGCCATATACTAAAGTGTGTATGCTAGTAAATAGTAAATACCTGTTCTGTTGATGAGGAACGCAGGCGATGTATCAAAATAACACGGCGATCGTGATCATGCTCTCTTGACAGGCGTTTTTTTTATTCCGTATGAATTTATCACCATTTTATATAGCACTTATTGTGGTATTTCCATTTGCATTGCGACTTTCATTGGATCGATTGAACGTATTCAATGAATGCTCATTCACTTGTATGGTGGCTGATTTCTGTCATGTCGGTCAGCGCTTTGCGAGAAGACGACAGTACTGTGATACTATGCAGCTGTCGTGTCCCGTACTATCCTGCTGTTCAAGTACATGTCCTGCTGCTGTCCTGCTCTAGTACTGTCTCCTGTTCTAGTACTACCGGTACCCTGTTGCTGTGCTCTCGTATTGTCCTGCTGTCCTGTTGTCCTGTTCCGATACTGTCCTGCTGTTCTAGTCCCAGTCCTGCGCTAGTACCGTTCTTGGACTGCCTGACTCGCCTGTTCGAGTACTGTCCTGCTGGTGTGTCCCAGTACTGTCCTGTCGTGTGACTCGTTCTGTCGCTCTCTATTTCTATACTTCTAACAGTTGTTTGGTAGCTTAGTCATCCTTGTATGCAAATATAAAGCAATAAAGCTGTGTATGGGCTGGTATAGGGGAATGCCTGACAGTTGAGCTATTATACTATTTATATTTTAACTGTTCATCGGTGTATATGATTTCATAAGGTGATAATGTAAAGAACTGTAACGATCAGAACACCTTGACATACCGTATACTGTTCTCCTAATAACACACACACACACACACACACACACACACACACACACACACACACACACGTACACACACGTACACACACACACATTGTGAAGTGATTTGAAGCCAATATTATCAGTAAATCTTGTAATTAGTAAATCATTTTGATAAACACTAAGCAAAATAATTTTAATTATTACAGATATATTTATTACACCCTAAAATCGTGTTTTATACACTATTTTAAATTGTTCATTTATGTGAATTATTAGTAGGGTACTTTACTCTGTCATGATTTGATTTTTAACACATTTTATTGGCATAAAATCAATAGAAACATTTTTTTGAAATCAAAACACATGTGTCCTCTTTATTTGCAATTACATATTTGGGTATTTGATATGTATTTCTCTTCAAACGGTTTTGTTTCAATGTGTGTTTATATACCCTTTCAAGATACACTAGAGAAATATCGACAATATTGAATGGGTTTTATTAATATTACACTCTCATGAGGCATATTATGTTACATACTAGTAGTACATGTATATACATATTCTGAATAGGGTAGATCTACTACCGTACATGATAAATTAAATCAGTAAGTTACTAAGTTGGCACCGACCGTTATCTGTTATTTTTATTTTATTTGAGAGATTGTTCATCGACATGTCATATATCAAACATTATTTTACACAATAATTAGCTTGGACATGGTACGCCAGCCATATTAAAATGGTTCACTGTGTCGAATAAAATTAAATTGTAATTGTCGTCTTAATTTTAATGTCATTTTTTTATTTATTATTACGGCATATAAGAACAACGTAAGCCCTTTGGCAATAGGTTAAACAGTGTTACACTCACAACATACCATTTATATGGATTTCCACTAATTACATTTCGCACATGATAAATTCCAGTGCCTACATAAATCAATATATTCTCTCATCATGATTTTATTTTTGTAATATATGCATCGCTAAATACATAAACATTGTCAACGCACTACATACAAAGTATTGTATTATGTACATGTATTGCATACAGCGACTATGCCGATACATATTTAGTCTAGGTACGTATGTGAAATACTTAACTGATATTATCTCAAGGAATACTGATTTATGAAATATGGTTTGACATCTGTTATGTCTATTACATGCATGTTTATGGTTAATGAATTGCATTTAGAACCACTAGGATACATGGAGGACTGCATGCCCTACTTCAATATACTGCATTTACAATTTTGATTATTGTGGGAAATAAGCAACATCGCATCAACATAGCTAACAATTACACGAAATATAAAGTATTTTGTAATATCTCTACAAAAAATGAAGCCCCAGCAGCTTATCACTAAAATAGTTTACCGAAGTACCGATTGGACACCACTACGTTTCGATCTCCAATCTAATCATGTTGTGTTGTACTTGGGCATTGAGTTAAAAGTAATTCAGAGTTATTGTTCTTGGCTGTTACATCTGTCGGTATTCCTCCCACCATTAAATAGTAAAACTCATTATTATCATCAAAGTAGATCACTAATAAGTAACATGGTTTTCCAGAATCGACCTACTATAATATAGTTAATACAATTATTCTTTCAATAGTGTATATTATGTAGCAGGTGAATATACAGTAATAATTAATTTCATTTTATGAGAGGGGGTAGTAGTGATCACTTGAATAGATGTCGACGACACTGCAAGTTTAGCAGATCGAGATCTATCACTGACTCGTTGACAGAAGTTTAGATACGCCATTTAGAAAGATGATGGTTTAACAAGTTCTGCTCATCTAGGGGTCTAACAAGCATGCGATATCGCGTCTACTGTGATAAATATGCGTCACCTTACAGGTATATTATTTAACTGAGTCGCCGATCGTGGAATTTTTACGACACAAGATTGAAGATTCGGAGTTTTTGTTTTCAAGTTTTTCCTAAAAGTTTTGGTTGATAAATCTAAACATAGCGTCAATAATTTAAAGTAAAATACGCACTTATTTGGGTATATGGTAATCAGTACTTATTCGGTTAAATATCTAGATGACTGTTCATTCGCCACTAGGTCATTCTTTTAAAAACAAATGGTATCTTCGAATTACCGGTATTCGGTCGCTTAAAAAACCGTCATTGATAGCATGCGATCGACGTTAATAATATGATATATGTAATACTTACCAGTACAACTTGTCATTTCCCTTTAAAACTGCACAACACATTTGTTCTAGTATTATTTATTGACATGAACCATACAACAATACTGACTAGTGATGTGTTGCCTATTTATAATCATCATATGCGATATCTACCCATGTCAAGATAGTAACTCCGATAGTTTCCACATTTACCTGATTTAGTCAGAACCTAAATTGCGGCAGTGACCATGTAAACAAAAACCCCGTTTGATTATGTCTTTAATATGACCTAAGGCAAAGCCTTGTTTGCTCGCAAATAATTAATATCATACTAATATTATCATTATGATAATGGTCACACACACATGCAGTTTTTTTTTCTTCTCCTGCTTCTCTCTCTTTCTAGATTGTGCCTTATTTGTTCGCTAAGTTTCAATTTCTTTCCACTGATACTTATTTTCTTCTGTTGACGTTTATAATGTTCATGTATCAGGGTTTTTGTTAAGGCCAGTGTGGTATCATCTGTCCCCCTATCAGATCTGTTGCCTTGGGTACTAATGCGCATGCGCGAGATGAGCACGACAAAACTCGTTAACACCTGCATCAAATCTGTCTCGCGGTCTAAAGAAACATATCAAGGAGTTTGTAATGTAAATCTAGTAATATTTATATATTTTATATAGAGCTTCCGTATGATACCATTTTTATTAAACTCGTGACTAGTTTTGGTATTTAACGTCACTTTCGCTCGTTAAATACCAAAACTATTCACGAGTTTAGTATTTTATTTGTTACACTACAACAGTGACATGGAAATGTGTTGTTCGCATATTACCTCAATGGAAGTTTAGTCTGCCATTTTTGTACAAACATGCACATGAATACATGCTATGTAACCAGTGATAAGGCTTGACTGCATAACCATGTCCATGACTGCGTCATAAATAAATATACCGTTCACGTTGCGCACATACATGGTTGCTATGTTTGTTTACCGATAAAAGCGGTAAAGAAATTGCTAATGGAAATTCCAAGATCTTCAGGTTTATAAATTAACAAACTAAAACATAAACAGTCCAGCTGTTAGACGTTGATAGGGTCGCATTTTTTTGGACCAATGAATTCGTCACGTCTGTCGTTACGGAATCCGGTGCTCGCGACATCATATCTCTTTTTTTCTCGCGAGAATTTCATTTTAAAATGGCCGACCGAAAAGGAATGACTACCGAATACACATCATCCGACGATATATATAGCGGAAAAGCGATATTCAAAGTGTTGAATAATCCAATACAATTATCACACATGTGATAATCCATGCTGTAGTGTAATAAATTTGAATATCTAAGTACATGTACTATAAACGCTAACTGTAATTCAAATTCTGTTGAACATACATACATGTGTTGAACATATTAATTTGACAACTCTAATTACAATAATATAAGACTATAGCCTGATGTGATGCATAGAATATAAAAATGTAAAAGGGTGGGGGACATCCTGATTATAATAATAATTATTATTATTATTATTATCATTAGGCCTTTTATTTTTGATAAGTTGGTTCACGGATCTGCCGACTCCATTTTTTTGAAAATGGAAAAAAATAAAATTTGAATTTCCACTTCTTTTTTTCCCCGCCGACAACTGTTTTTGATTGCTAAAAAATAAAAAAATTTAAAACACAAATACAGAGCTGCCAACTGCTACGTTTTGAGCAAAATTTGCTACACTGGGTTGAGTTTTGCTATGCTGTTACGCTGATGTCAAAAATGCTACGCTGAGTAAAAATAAGTCGATTTTAATTTTGTTCATATTTGTTTAATTA
>JAULBP010016320.1:0-13900 GCA_032355345.1 Lepetodrilus pustulosus
GGAGTTCTGAATAGGCAGTTATCCCAGGGTATTTGGCGGAAGGTAGTGGAGTCACAATAGCTTGGGTTTTCGAGGATTGTAGGAAGGTTACTAGCACCATACTGTACCGGGTATGTTAAAGAGTGTGGTTTTGTTTGCAGTCATCCCATTTCCCCAACACTTATCAATCGACCGCCAGCTGACCAACAGTATCTTGTTGAGCTGGAAACCGCCTCTGGATATGCCAGGTGTCGACATATCGTCATATCATATCTTCATCAATAGAGAGTTCAAGACATCAGTTCGCGGAACTGAAAGGACAAAAGCATTAGTGGAAGGAGTTGACTCAAAAGTAGTAAGTATCATTGATGATTTATACGTATATTCTTAATAATAATTTATTTGACGTATCTACTGGTATTTAAATACCAAATATTCTTAAGTGGCAATATTGCATAATGTTACATGTTTTCCAAATACATTTCTACATTGAAAAAACATCTACCATAAGATGGTACTGTATTGCCAAAGCCAGCAGAGCTCTGTTCTAAATATAAACTGACCTACATTGTGTCATTTTATTGTAAACACAAAGGACCATGGGCCATTGGTAGGGAATACCACACACTAAACTGGCATCAGTCTTGTGTTGCAGTCCAGTGATGACTAAATTCAAAGCGTAGAAAGGAGATTAGTAAAAATGTTGAGAGAAAAAAATCAATCTGGTTGGGAAAAAAGATATATGTAATATCAGAATAATCGCCATAGTGACACTTATATCCTTTAACCCCTTCACTGCTGTATTAGGCACAAGCACATCTCTTTAGGGCATTTCCAGTTGCTTCCAGTATGGGGAGAGTTAACCCTGACACAGTTCTTTAGGGCATCTCTGGTTGCCTGCAGCAGGGAGAGGGTTAACTATCTACCCTGCTGGATTAGGCACCGACACTGCTCTTTTGGGCATCTCTGGTTGCCTGCAGCAGGGAGAGGGTTAAGACGGTCTTTCCACATTGGACCAATTTGTTTGACATTTGAGTCTATAACTGACGTACTGACCTTGATGACATATTCACCTGTAACGTCGTACCAATGGTCTGGCATATTTCTGTGAAGTAATTTCCTGAACATGATGGCATGATCTCTGTGGCAGGAAATTGCTTCGTCAACCTGTTCTACTCAGGTGCCTCTCGCAAGGCTCGAATTAATCCGGCCAGATAACCCCTGTAGTGTGGGCATATTAGGCGAGTAATTGTTCCGGACACACAGAGGTATTTCAAGAAATGAGTTGAAATAAAAAGAGTCAATTGTCGTAAACAATTTTTTTTTTTTATGCACTTCCTAAAAGATTAGATATTGTGATGTCAATATTATTACACTGGAGATGTTATGTTTGTTATCTAGATGTATTTTTTTGGTTATAGACTATATACTTAGCAAAATTAATTAAGGGATGGCAAATATTTTTTGGGGCAGCTTTTTACCAAATTTGGGAACTAGGCTTGAGGAACCTGGCACCATTTTTCTTCCAATGTGTTTACAAGTTTTTGAAGAGTCCATTATGAGCATGGAGATAACTGGAATTTCTTTATTGTTGAAATAATTAAATCTAAATGTTTTTGGCCCAAACTCTACTGGCCCTTGATTTATTTTGTTGAATATATAATCTGTCCATCCACAACCTTTCCATGATCAAGGAACCATACATCCAAGACAAGACATGATAACATTCAATGGATTGAGATCTATTCTGAGATCATGTATTATTAAGTAGATGTTCATCCATACTGTTGCTGCACATGGAAGAAGCAGGAAATGGATGATTAGCAATCACTGCGATTGTGATTTTATATTGTTATGGATGTGTCTGTCTTCAGATGAACCGGATCTCGGTACGGTGTTTGTCCAGTAGGGGGCAGTCTCCAGATGCACAGTGCACAGTGCTGGTGGGCCCAGGTAAGGGAGATAACCAGTTTGTGGGAAGGATATCAGTACCATTTCTCCTCACAGGAATGACCTCTTAATAGTGAATTTATTGTACTGTTTTATTAATATTTACTAGAGGTAACTTGTACACTTGTAAACTTGTAAACCGCTTCACTATTGATAAATACACAAAAGGGAAAAAAAAAACAAAACTTTTTTTTATCATGACTCATTTTTGTTACAAATTGGAAACATACAATTAAATCTTATTGATTAGTACATATTCTCTGATCATAATTGTCATCTTGTTTACTATTTCCATAGCATAGCATTCATAAATAGTAGTATGACATTACATGAAAATGACGTCATATGAAAATAGATCCCCAATTTGCATAGTTATTTATGTAAGTAAGAATACAGACAGTGCATGTATCATGAGTTACTGAGTGAGTGAGTGAATGGGGGGTTTAACGTCGCTGCGGGAATCTTTCACCCATTCGCGACGAAATAATGTATTAATTATTTAACTATTTGTATTTTACGAATGAAGAAGGTTAAAAATGAAGAATATTTTTGATAAACTAGCCAGTATATTGCACATGGTGTTTAAAAAGCTATATGAATAGAAATGAAAGTGGATTGAAGACACAGAATGAGGAATTGGAATAAATAGTATAAATACAATACATGTACCGGTAGTTGGAATGAAATATTAAAACTTGTAGTATAAACCAATTTCTTTTAAATACGACAAAATGAGATGCCCAGGAACCTGGGTGAAAATATGTTTGAGGTTTGGCGATGAATAAAACCCGGCACGCTGAGTTGCAAAGTCCACACAGTCCGGCAATATATGCACCAAGGTCTATCTTAGCCTTTTAAAATATATGAATGATTATGAAAAGTATGACCAATTGTGTTTTATATGTATGCACATAAAATCTGTCAAACTTAAGCATATTTGTTTATTGAAACAAATGGCCAAAAAAGTGTAAATAATGTCCATATTCAACTTTGCAGTAGATGATAAATACATGTGTGTTTCTGCCCTACAGATGCCATTCCAACGCCCTCAGAGTTGAAAGTGTCCGGCATCACGGCAAACTCAGCAACTGTCTCATGGTTACCAGGCAACAGTAACTACCAGCATTCCATAGCAATTAACGGGAAGGAAGTCCGTGTTGTGAAGCCAAGTGTTTACAAACATACCCTGACAGGTACGACTAACTTCCATTGGTTCAATAAATGCTTACATATAGCTGTTGCTTCAGCTTTCATATCGTAAAGAAAGTATAAAAAAAAAAAGATTTTATTCTTGAAATTATGAAAAGATGTATAAATAAATGTTACCTGTTCAGATTTAGTTATGTTGTAGTCAGAGAAAGTTGACAGCGCGATGATAATTTCCGCGATATTGTTGTAGGGCTGGCCCCTGACGCTCAGCACAAGGTCACGATACAGGCAAAGAGTCTGACGGCAACATACGACGATGAGAAGAATCCACTGAAGAAGGAAAGACTGTCAGCCAGCGTGGACTTTAAGACCAGCGCTGGAGGTAGTGGCTTGAATGGATGTCTGAGAAATTAATATCAGTCAATGATTCCATAATAACTAAACGATTGTTGCAAATCGTGTTAAATAATAATTCATCCATTTCAGTGGTACAAAAACAGGTTGTTTAAATTTTTCATACCAAATCATATTAACTGTAATTAGATCATATTTCATGTCAAAGATCAAACAGAGTACTGGCTTGAAATAGTACCACATGTTACCAGATCCTTCCCTTAACATCAATACAAACTCGCATGTTGCCCTGTCTTCTAGGATTACCAGATCCTCCGCTGAACGTTCAAGTGGAGTCTGGGCCTCAGGTAGGCACGCTACTTCTAACATGGCTGCCGGTAACCATCAACACATCAGGCTTCTCCAACGGCGCTGTTGTCACTGGCTACCTCGTCTACGCCGATGGACGGAGGTCAAAGGAGGCCAGAGGGCCGACCAGTGAGTACAACCGATGTCAACTGCTGGTGCTTGTACCTCCAGCTCGTAGCTCATGAAATTCAGCTGGGAGAAGGAGCATTGACAGCCATGAGCTGCAGAACAGTTATTGAATGTAGGAAATCTATAAATGCAGGACAGGGATGAGATTTCTGCAGATTTCAAGACTGGGGTTGATCTTGTAAAGAAGGCTGTGGCCTATGGGGCCCTGGATTTTGGCTGTTTCTGCTGAAAACACCATTTCCCATTCTCATTTCAATACAGACAGATGTAATATGATAGAGAAGAATAGCAACCAATTGTATGTTCCAGATGACCACATCGTGCTGGGTGCGGATGACTTCAAGGGGTTCACCCCCAAACAGCTGACGGTCCGCACATTGACGGTGGACAGGAAGGAGTCTGCAGATTCGGTGGTGGTTCGTCTTCCACACAGCCTTATCAAGGAGATCACAGCCAGGACTGCCAAAACAGTTGCCCACGAGGTCATATCCAAGTCGATGAGGGTATGTATGTGTGCCATCCTCAGTCGACCAAGCTGGCCACTGTTCCCAGAACGACTGCAGCTCTATGAGTGTCGTAGCTCCTATATGTTAATATCGTTACAACTCATGTAGCTCTATGATCGTTCTCTGTAACGGGTCTTGGACTGTAGTAGATGCAGTGATAGGACCATGTTTGGGAAGGACTTTCTGGGACAAAAATGATAATAGTCAAACATTCCCTTCATGTTCTTTCAAGCTATGTAGGTACTTTGGGGGATACATTAAACCTATGGAGTGGTATAAAAGCCAGAAGATGAGCTAATGGCACTACATTCTGCATGTATTTATTACTGCACCATTTCATAGAGCATCTCACAATTTAGCTTAGATTGTAGTGTTTACTTTGTATGACATAGTTTTCTCTTTATGACATAGTTTTCTCTTTATAACATAGTGTTTCTCTTTATAACATATTTTTATCTGTATGACATAGGTTCCTCTGTATATGGCATACATGTAGTTTCTCCGTAAGACATGCATATAGGTTATCTTCACATTTCTCCTGTCCATAGTTTAATGAGCACAAAAGTAAGATCTGTGCATCTTGAATTCATTTTAGCAGAACAGTGCTAGATCGGCATATCTTAGACGATTCCATGTAAGTTGCATACATTATTTCACAACTCAAAAGTCCTGTGAAATGAATCAAATGGATTTACCATATAATTCATTTAAATATCTTTGGAATAAAAAAAAAAGAAGAAATTTGAGTTGTGAAAATGAGCCTAATTCTGTTCTCTCCAAATACAAAAGCATTATATGTGCTTTTTCCCCAACTTTAAAACTTGGCACCTACATTTCAACATTGGAACCAATGCCAATGTCTTACCTCTGTTACCATTCTCCCATTGAATTTCCAATTGTATTCTTTCTTATAACTTCATGCCAATTTACTTTTGTTTCAGACTTTTTTAACATGAATATTATATTTCCAATGTTATGTGTTGAGCTTGTGGGTTTATCAGTCTTATTATCATTACTTTAATGGGGTTTCATTACTATAGACCACATTCTCCTTTCCGGGATGAGTTTTCACTATCAATACATTTAAAGAAGTGTCTACCATCTTGAGCACATTACAGTATCATTTCTTGGATAGGGTTTTATCTTACTTCCATTATCATTGTATTTTCCTTCTGACATATATTCTTCTGGTTTCAAATGTATCTTATATTTATTCTTTTATTTATTTCTTCAGATAACTACAATATTTTTCTATTATATATGACATTTATTCTTCTAGTTTCAAATATATCTTCATACAGAAGTATTCTTATTATTTATACTTATATTTATTCTTTTATTTCTTTCTTCAGATAACTACAATATTTTTCTATTATATATGTAGGAATAGTCGTCATTCTGACCCATGTTTGATTTGTCTACTAAACAATCTCTTGGCAGCTATTTGAAGAATTCTAATCAATCATTTTCATAATTCAATTACTTCTGCATTGTCAAAGAAAATTCCCGAAAGGTGTGCTACAATGTTTTTATGATTATCTATGACAATGGGCAATGGTAAACAGGACTTTGAACATTAACCGTGGATGAACTTGGAAACTTGGAAAAAAATTCAGACCTCAACGATTTCTAATTGAGATAGTTTTATTGGAATCGGTCCTCCTACTCTGTATTTGTCTGTAATAATATTGATATTATGGTCACCCACTGCTTCCCCTTACAGCCCCAGGCTCAACACATACCTCTAATTGGCCAGGGTACTCTACAACCAATATTTTGCATGTTCTCCTTTTCTAAAGAGTTCCAAGTCCCCAACAGGAAACCGAGAAACCGAGAATGCTGGGAATGACACAGATGAGGAAATAGAAGAGGCATTCCGCCTGGCCCAGGAAGCTGGAGAGCAAATCTCAACGGTGCGGAACTTTGTCACCCGTCTCTGTTGTGAAATATTCACGAGCGCGTGTTTACGACCGAGATAACCACTTAATGGTCATACATGAGAACAAAAATACAGACATTGTTAATATGATATATATGCATATGATATCGAAACTAAATATTAATGTGAATTGAATATTGAAAAAACTATTCTAGTAATCTAGTAATGTAGATGATCATGAGATCTGGCAATTGGTAAAGACTAATATCGACGTACAGATGAGCCACTTGGTCTACCTTGCGATACCAGTGAGGCAACTCATGATTACTAATATTGGCATGAAGACTGGTCACATGGTTTGTGCAATGGTGGCAAGCTACTAATATTGGCATGTGTACTACACCACGTGGTCTGCCCGACCGTGGCAATGTGGCGCACGGTGACGGCGGCAGTGTGGCGCCCGGTGACGGTGGTAGTGTTGTACATAGCACAGATTGGTGTTATAACCCCTTCCCCCAACCCTGTCTACACAACGGCAAAGTCATGCTTCCAACCTGTCCATATTGTTTGTGTTCCTGCTACCTGAACATGGAGCCCCTGCAAGACAATTTCCTACTACCTTCCTGTCTAGATCCAGAATTAACCCCTTGTATCTGGAGTATAGCTGTATATCTATATACACACCACTGTAACCAACACCTGTAATCCACCCAAAACACCACAGCTTCCTCACTGTCATCCTTCCTCATTATAGTGCACTTACTTCTTCTTTATTTTATCTTATCAGTTTTGCTTGTTTCTCAAGTACTTTTTAATGCACGCGTGTCCTTAAGTTTAGCATGACTTGGAAAGAGGGTTAAATTTCGTCTGTTTCATTTATTTGTTTGGCATGAGCATGGCATTGGGATTGACAGATTATTATTTCAAAATTTATTTGATTTTGTTTGTTGATTTATGGATTTTATTAACACAGAGTCCAGAAAATTCAAATTATGCGGATCCTTACATAGAAAGTAGCAGTTCAGAGCTGTCTGATATTCCTGAAGTGGAGGAGGAATTGATTGGTGCAGAAGAAACCAATCAGAATGCTGCTCCCTTTTCATTGGTTGCTCCCTATCCTCAAGTGACCAATCAGGTTAGACTTGTACCCACTAAGGTGACAGACATTCATTGTAGTAATAAAATACTTGGTTGACATTCCAGATTCTCCATGGAACTTTCCCAAATTAAGTCATGCATGTTTCTTTTCCAAATATTATTATTATTTTTATTCTCATGTTTTAGTTGAATTATTTACTTTCATACTTTTACAGTCAACTTTTATTTCCTAGAGACGCACAACAGCCAGACTCTTTTGCCGTTACTGTTGTATGTAGGTTGTATCGAGTAGCCTGGCAGCTACAGGTATATTCCATACTAGAGGGTTTACTATAGCGACAGGAATTCACCTTTTGTAGTTCTCAATAGTTGTAGCAAGGATATAGACCTATTCCAATTGTACATAAACTTTGTAGGTCAGTTAAATAACACTGAGCTTGCTTCTTAACACATAGACTTAACGTGCAGCAAACTTTGGCTATGTCTATCACGACTATACAGTCTTTTAGTTCCCTCCCATACACCGTCACCTATCATCACCCCCAATTCTTACACGTACATATTTGTATTCTAGTAATGCTAGAGGATGTAGACATCCAAATAAGGACAGGTGCAATGCAACTCCAAATATTGACAGGTGGCCATTGGTGTATAACATGAATCAACTTGTATACAAATATGTGTTGTGATGGCAAAATTCACTTGAAATGACACCTAGAAGAAAACTCTGACCTTGTTTTATGTTAAGGATAATGAAAACATTTTGTTTGTTATTGGTCATTTGTATTTATCTAAGTAAAGATTCTATGATCATACAAGGCAGCCTACAGGCGAGGCATACTGAAGAGCACTGATCTTAGTCCACTCGTATGCATTGAATTTTTATATTGATATTTATCATTACTTTGAATAGAATCTGGTTATGTGATTGGTCAGCAACAATATGTAAACAATTAACAGTTGGAAAATAACTAAAAAATTATGCTGAGTGTTTTAGTTTTGGCAAATGTACTTATTGTCTAAAGACAGTTCCCAATCATAAATGGTTTGTAATGAATCTGATAATAATTGACAGTTTTGTTACATGTGAGATTTTGAGGGTTTTCAGGATATTACAAACAGAAATTTCTTGTATGTTTATTAATCTACAGGTTTTTTGGGTTTACTGGAACTTAACTTCAGCTAGAAAATCCTGTATGCACAAATAATCATATGACTCATTACACAGGGATATTCACCGTTGATGCTAGGATGGGTTAGATAACTAATTGTAAAACTGATTTCATCCCCTGTACAGGCTTTAACCCCCCCCTACTTGTGCTTGTCCTCCCTATTGGTGCCAACTAGTGTGGCCAAAGATAGGAATGATTAATATTAATTCAACACATGACTTTTTTTTGACATGTCATTTCTATTGAGATTGAATATTGACCAGAAAGAGGTTGTGCAACCATAAACAAGTTCATATACATTTGTATTTGCTATGAAATACAGTAAGGTTGTATACAACAACCTTGTCAGTACCCAGTACATAAGAATGTTTATTAGGCCTGCCAATGACATATCACTGCTGCAATTAAATTGGATTATATGCACATGATATTTGATGAGTGTGTACACCAACATGGAGAAAAGCAGTATTATTCGATGAGTTAGCACTTTATTTGAAACTATTGCAGGAGCACTATTTCATTGGTAGGCCTGTTTATTAAGGTATTGCATATACCACAAGTGTGTTGAAGATTTTAATAGATTCCATGTAACACCAGCAGGTTGAAGAAAAGAAGTCACCAAAGCCTGTGCCACGAAAGGTTGGCGTGGTTGGCCACTCTCCAACCGCTGAACTTATGTATCAAAGGGAAGATAACCCTGCAAGTGACAAGCGTCTCTCTCCACAAACAAAGATTCCAGCTATTGGTATTTGAAATATCTTTTTCTCAACATATTATAATAATAAAAGTTTACTTTATTTCGTTGACAAGAGATGGATGTATTGGGTGAGATTTCTGTTATTGCTAAGCTCCTCTAGGATAATAGAGGATCAAGTTCATAAAATGAATATATATGAATGTGATTAAATCTGCTGAAAGTACAACTATTTCTATTTCAATACTTGCTTCTAAAACACACTTGAATAGTCCCAGAATTCGCCATCTATTCAAACTATTTTCATCTGTCGGCAGAAATAACTCGTGACAGTAGCACTGAACGTGGAACGTCATTTGAAGATGAACCTGAAAAAGTCACGAGACGGAGCTTCGATTCCCCTGAGAAAGCCGAGTCATCCAGGAATACACCCCCCGCTGTGCCTAAGAGACGGATATCGCCGGCGTCCAAGTTTGCCGCTGCCGACCCCGTTGACGTGGACTACGGCGACGCCAAAACAGAGCCACCAGCATCCTCTGAATTCACCCACACTCCCGGCTCTCCAAGGGGGACAACTCCAATAAAGTCACGAAGAATCAGCCCGCATAGTCCGGGTTTCAGGGACAATCGCAGTGCGTCAAATGGCAGTGACCTAGACTTTGATGAAAACGGGGATGTGGACTCCATTTCAGGGGAGATAAATCCACCTGTGGATGACAACATGATACGTTTATTCATAGCGTTGTTCGATTACGATCCGCACATAATGTCGCCAAATATGGATGGTGCTGAGGAAGAACTACCCTTCCGCGAGGGACAAATACTAAAGGTGAGGAACCGTTTCCACCCATCACTGACCAACACCACTCAATAACATTAAAATGCTTCTTTCAAGATTCAGGCAATATTAATTATCTTTATATCTCTGTTCCCTGACATGTATTTTATGAAAGGGTCATACTGTAGTTCTGGCCTAAATCAGTCTGTGCGCCATGCTTTTACTATAACAGGAAGTGATGTATACATGTACCTCCATTAACACTGGGACTACAGGTACAACCCTTTCATGAAACGCAGGTCTATTGGTCTGCTAATTCTTGCTGGTTTCTTGCACACACATTGAACAGGAAATGTCTAATGTAATCATATTCTACAATACTGGCGATGTAGCTCGTATTAAGGGGTCGCTCATCCCAAATTTATGGATGATCTTTTTAGTATTTTATCGTCACAAATGGGTGGAAAGATTCTCGCAACGACGTTAAACTCCATAATCACTCAATTTAGTATTTTCTTTATTATTATCATGCTTCTGCATAATATTATGAGGGCCAAAAAAATTTCGCCATCCATATACCCAATGTAAATAAAGATTCTTCTCTTATTTATGAAATGTTCAGCATTTATAATAAAATAGACTGCCAAATTGTTCTTACTTGGTGTATTTATTTTGTAAGATTTATGGGGAGAAGGACGCAGATGGTTTCTACAGAGGAGAGTGCAATGGCCATCTGGGTTATGTCCCTTGCAACATGGTCTCGGAAATTCACATAGACGACCCCGAGCTAATTGACCAGCTGCTGAAGGAAAGTCAAGGCAATCCAGTGAACAAGTCACAGTTACCAAGACAAGGTGAGAACCCAGGACACCTGGCCATATGATCGCAAAACATTTTTAGTATGATTTTTATATGGGGATTTGTGAACAAAATCTTGAACATGAGATTGTACTAAATAAAAGGTTCCATAGTCTCGTGGCCAGGGCTGCGTTCAGTTGACAATACATATCAACACGTATTCATATGTATTATTAATTGAGCCGTTCAGCCAGCATTCGTAGTGATGTGTAAGAAGGCCTTTCAATACAAGTTTGGACCATGTATTGTTTTGTATGAAAACCTAAAGCCTGACATGAATGGACTGGATGCATGCTCAACCTGATTTCGTGTTATAATGGTATTTGTATCATAATTCATAGTTTTAAAGGTAAGGTTCTATCATTAATGAGGATGCTAGAAGCCTATATGTAAGCAAGAGGTTACACGCCTGAAGTAGTTACTCTATGTGTATGCCACATATGCACATCTATGTGATAACATTATGTTTGTGAACAGCAAAGGACTACCAGCAGAAGACTAGTTCATCTCGCCATCAGTTGACTCCCAACGGAATTACGTCGGATGACGTCGGACGAAGGATGATTGCGCTATATGACTATGATCCTCAGGAGTTGTCTCCCAATGTCGATTCAGAGGTAATCATACATCATTGTCAAGGAATGGTACAGTATTTTGTAATTGCCCTAAACTGACAAGTCGTGATATTAGTAAAAGATTCTAGAAAGTGACTCTAAACCACAATACAATAAAAAAAAAAAAAATGTCATGTTTATTCATTTTCATATTTGTACTTATTATTTCTTTCATTTCCTTGCCAGCTGGAGTTGTCCTTCAAGGCCGGAGACTTGATCACCATTTATGGTGAAATAGATGAAGACGGCTTCTATCGAGGGGAGATGCACGATCGTCGTGGATACGTGCCGTCAAACTTTCTCCAGGAAGCCGCGGGACTTATCTCGGACGATGAGGCTCTGGAGAGCGCCAGCATGGTGTCGCCCTCTAGGTCAGGGGAGAGCATTAGCACAATGTCACGGAATTCCGATGGAATTACAAATGTAGGTGTCTCTGTTACGGACATGCATGTGCTGCCCCCTTGTGGAGTTGATGACAGTACTGGTAAACCGCTTGTAGATGTGCATGATGTTTGTTTACGTTGAAATTTTGAGTTTTACTGTTTTGGAGTTCCATTCTGTTGCTATTTCTAATTTTGACCGTTTCTGTTTGGCCTAATTATGACAATCGTTTTTGGTCTGACTTTGCTATAATGTTATTTGTTATGCTTGAGGAGATTTTAGTTTACCATTTTCTTTTGTATGAAACATTTCTATTTTAAAATTTAATCATGGTTTATAATCAATTAACCATTACAATTAGTTCAATAAAAAAACTTATTTGCTTCCAATACAATAATGTATAGTATCACCCAAAATAAATTAGTAAAAGCCTTATTTGTATGTATTTGTTTTCAATAGTTTACCTAGCTTAATTATTATAGTCTGGCATTTGAAACTCTGGAGTATATAAGTCATTCATAATTTAATGTGTTTAATTATTATGCATTCCAAATATATCTTTAAATATCTACACCTCTGTTTGATTATTATTATTATTATTACTACTAGTATATCAATATATGTGTGCATGATCTATCACAATACAAATCATTGAATATTGACATTTGTCAAAATATTACGTTTCCTTTATTAAAATAAACACAGAATGATAAATCCAGCATGAAACACTCCACAAGGATCGACAAATATTTTCTAAATTTTCAAAAAAGAAATCCTTCCATTTTGCATTCTGATTACTCGTACTTAATGTGGAAACATGATTTATGTTATAAACACATTCCTGTAACAATTTCGCTAAGTAATTTGTGCGATGTTTTAACTCAATTCTTGTTGTTCCCAGTTCTTCATGACAAAACTCAGCAGTGTTTTCGGTACTAAGTTTGGAAAATAGGTAAACAGAAATGCATTCTTTGCAATTTAATTTTCTCACTTTTTAAATTATTTAATGCATACAACATAGCTACTGTTTTGAATGACTATTTTAATCTTTCTTTAATCTGTATACTAGTATATAACATAGGTATAGACTACTAGCTATAGCAGAAGCATGGTTTTTAAAATCTATTATTATATCTTTTTATTATACTCAGGTGTGACATTGTTTTATAATGTCATAAATATTTAATATTGGACCATTGACAGTTTCACTTTTTGCATAAAGCTAATATTTTATATATTGCACTATCTTTTTGCATCCATTTTTAATGTTATTCTTTTGGAAAATATAAATTACATTCTGAATATGTATCTCTTCTTATACCAAGGTTACACTTTATTGAGTATACTCACTATTAAACTTGGCATGGCATGTTTAAGAAGAAATTGTATTACTTTTAACATAATAAATCTTCAAAATTAGTAATATTTAATAGAATAGTTCAGTAGTGTATGTTATGAATAGAATAACCGTAAATCAAATATTATAATTTTTTTATAGTTTTCTTTCAATCACGAAGATCGACAATTACCTTCGTACAGCAAATCCATAATCATTGAGATATCCTGCAATGCTACATTTAATTGTAAAATATACCAAATTAATTGTATTAATGCTACAGTTACATTGATGTTCAAATTCAAAGACCTGAAGAAGTCTGTAGTCTCTTAAAAGATGTTTGATTCAAAGAAAATTATTGTTGCAAATTCTAAGATTGTAATTTTACAAGGTGTCAAAAGGTAAATAAGCTCTCCTCTGCAGAACACGCAAGTACTAGTACACTGTACACTAATTCTCATGATTTGCTGTGACCCACTGGCTGTACTGTACACTACTGTACGTGGCTGTTGTCATTTGCATGGTCTGTGGAGCACCTATTATTTTGTTGATTGATTCTGTTAATTCCATGTCCACGCCAACACGATCCATTCCTCCTACATTGTCATGTGACCATCTTGCTTTTAGTAACGTTGAATGATAGTATAATGTGAACATTTATATTGCGCCAAATCC
>JAULBP010016430.1:0-13897 GCA_032355345.1 Lepetodrilus pustulosus
GGATGTTGCGGGTTTCCTCCTGCCCTAAACTGTCGTGAGTCTAGAAAGCGACTATAAACCCCATTACAAAAAAAAAAGTGTAGTAGTAGTACTATTATTATTATCATTATTTCTATTATTATTATTATTATTATTATTATTATCACTATTATTATTATTACTAATATTATTATTACTAATATATAATTACTATTATTATTACTACTACTACGATTAATAGTATTATTACTATTATTAGTATTGTTATTATTATTATTACGTACTATAGTATGTTCTTAGTACTTTGTATCAAAGCAAATTATTCTAGACGATTAATGCTCTGGGTATCATTTCTCGAAGTTCTCATAAAGCACTCTCGTGTAATTTTATATTAGCATTTACTATTAATATTTTTGTTTCGTATTTCCACCAGGTATTTTGGTAGTGCTATCCAGTGCTGTTGCTGTGCTGAGAGGCAGGTCACCATTACTCATGCAATAGGAGTTTGTTGGTTAGTAGAGTGTCTTATAATAATGATGACTTCATTTTAAAAGTAATAAATATTATTGTACTATTGTATCACATTCACATTTATTATATCAAATAATTATAAATTCATTAAATATTTAAGTAAATACTTAAATAGATCTTTAAAAAATACTTAAATAAATATTTTATTAACGTTAGATAGTGTAACATTTGTTAGCTTTAATAGATAAATCAACCATAAATCCAGAGAGAGAGAGAAATTGGTATTTAATAACTCGTCTTTCGATCAATCAAACAATGGAACTTCTGTCAGTCTCGATAGCTTCGATATCCAAAACAACATATTTTCTCCCATTCACACACATCCGTTTCCCATCGACTATCCATCTCAATTTGAAAGCTGGTGCTCTGAAGTGGGCTTTTCAAACCCGACTATCTTTCATTTCATAACCTTTGTGTCTTTTCGGAGGCACGATACCGTGCAGCATTCGTTCTGTGTATGTGTTACAAATCTTTTGTGATCAAATTTTTCGCTCCAGTTCATTTATGTCCGCGTTTATTGCCGCGCCGACACTTGAGGCTAATTTGGTAATAATCCCAAGGGTGGGGTGAAAGCGAGCTCGCCTTTTGTACGCTGACAAGTCTTCGGCGCCCTGCACGTATAAATAAAATGATACGGTTTCCTACTTCTATACTACGGAAACTAGATAAACAGTTTGAAGGCTACAGTTTGAAAGTTTGTAGTGTTGAAGGTTTAATATGCTGTACATTTGTATAAGACTTTTCTTTTTAATAATGGCAATGCCTGTTTTTGTTGTGTTTTCATTTTATGAATGGGTATTCTATAACGAAGAACGCTTTGTACATATTTCTGATGGTTCCTCTATGTTAACGATCAATTAAATTTAACAGATCTGAGTTTCATTTCCTATTAATTTAGCGTAATTTAATATGAAAGGTGGTTTATCATGTTGGCTACCTTCCGAAATAATGTGTTGAGTAATGTCCCGCGAAATTGTCTTCCATAGGTCCAGTTGCACGACGTTCTTGTAGCACTATAATAGTCTAATCATAGATTATATAATCTATGGTCTAATGCAGTGTGGTCTTCTACAATTTGGAATTGGGTTGCACAAAGCTCTTGTAGGCTATCGGAATAAGACAGCGTTACAACTATTGTAACAGCAGTTGTAAGTCCCTACAACTATTGTAGGCTACAAGAGCATCGTGGTAACTGGGTATCGTTTCTCGAAGCTCTCTTTTAAGAGATCGCTACGAGAGTGCTTATGGTCTCGTAGTAGATAGGAGAACTTCGAGAAACCATAACTGTATAACTATAAGGTAATGTAATTATACATTTCGTATTTTTTGGGGTTGTCGGTGTACAGTTTTATTAACACGAGTAGGCCAGTGGTCGCCGGTCCTATAGCACTTTGTTCCGGGTGTTCAGGTATAAGCCATCTCTTTGTATGCCGACCATTGCCGGGTAGGCGGGTGGTTGCCTTCCCACTCTGAGATGGCCCCATAACAATAATTTGTCTCCCCATTTCTCGGCCATGCCCAGGACTTCACGTGCTATTGACTGTTCCCACAAGACAAGCCTTTGTACAAATGCGGGAAAGAAATAAAATAAAAAGAATACCCGCACGATATTATATCATAAAGGAAAACAGCAAGGATGTATTCACAAATTATAAATTTAAATTTATTTCTCATAGAATTGAAATGGAATGCTATGGAACAACGTGTACACATAATTCCTCGCTCAGCACGTGCGACGGTGTATATTTCGGCGCACGGATCGTCACTCGGGGGGTGTACATTTCATGTAAATAACATGTTATTTCCCGTCACTCTAGACATTTTCTCAATTTGCTGTGTTGTGCCCCTAGGCTGTGTCAATTATCCGGACCCACCCTCCCTCATGATGCCCCACGATAATAGCCCGGGACCCCGTCAGATGGGTGTCAGCTCACGTATACACCCCTCCCCATAAACCCCCAGACTGGTCGAAATACTAAACGGCTGTTGTCAGAAGGAAATATGCCATAGCAAGTCCTATAAATAATATTCATCGCACGTTTCTGTGAACTATATTTTCCTCATTCAAAATGTCCTTATTGAATTGATTTGATTTGCGCACGCAAAACAAAAATGGGAAGTGGACATTTCAATAGCGGATGTGGCAAATTATAGATTGGTCCTTCGTAATACAATAACAATAGATACATTCATAAGTAGATATTACACACACGTGGTAACTACAACTTGCCATTGTCGCTTTTGACATTGATTACTTCTCCTAACATATCATTCGTATTTGTTAAAAAAGTATTTAATATACTTGTAACCAAAATTAATATTTAATATATTAATTATTCCAGTTGCTCTGCTTCTCTGTCGTAGAAAAGTGCTATATGCACTTGAAGAACCTTCTATGAATTAATTGGAGAAATAAATTGTTTATTGACAGCGTTTTTAATGTACCGTTCTTAATGACACCAAACAAATCATGGACCAGCATATTTCAGGTTATGCATTTTCGTAGATCAAATGTGTGTTTAAGTTTACCAAAAGCACTCATAGTTTAAAAATGTATCATTGTAATTCGAGCGGTGCATGCATTAATCTACTTGATACGAGTAAATGAGACGTAACTACCATAACATGAATTAATCCTGGTAAATAAAAATATCGATTCCATAGTTTAACTGAAAGACTTCGGCAACAGTTACCATATTAATTGCACGGATACCGGACGTTTAATTCTACAGATTGAGAAGTGTTTATATGGTTATTTAATCCTGTCGTTTGACTTAGTAAATTGCATATGTGTGAACAACATTAATCGTCTCTAAATAATATTTTTCTAATTCTACCAGAATACGCACTAAAAACACATACTTTTATCCATAGCCCATGTGAGGTTTATCTATCATAAACAAGTATGCATTCGAATTATTAAACTTCACCAGATAAACAAACATTTGGTCCCTATTTTTACTATATGAAGACACATTGCACATTTTGTAGTTGATGAACAAAGAACATTTATTTTGATTGATTTGTCGTATTTTCTGGCCTACAACCCCTGGAATCCTGAATGAATCCTTCTTTCGTTTGATATGGAACACCTCAAACTGACTATCGGGGGTAGGAAGGGTAAACATTGCCCGCCCAAAAACCGTTTCCTGTGCTTGTATAAAAAACATGAGCGCGAGTTCTTTGACAGAATTGCCATCAAAGGTCCAATTCTATTTAAACCATGTCTTCCATTTTGATTTTGCGAGTCGGTTTCAGAGTCTTGTTTATCAACATGTAAACGACACTATGGCACTGGTCTACTCTTCTCGATCTGTTGATGTTGAGATCGTATTGCAATTCTGTTCACATGTACAGGAATAGGAACAATGATTTTGGGTTTGTTCGGCTGTTCGTTTGTACTCCCACTTCGTGCATGAACCAGTCCGGCTTTTACACGTTTCCACTTGGCACGTCGATTTTGAAACCATATTTTCACTTGGACTTCACTCAGTTTTAAATTATGTGCAATTTGAGATCTCTCTGTTAACGATAAATATTTCTTGCTATGAAATTCTTTCTCTAGTTCCAATAATTGTTCACTGGTAAACGCTGTCCTTCTCCGTCTCGTTTTCCCACCGGAAGTGCCAATGTCGCCATTATCGTCACTTCCTTTGCCATCCAACATGGTCACATCGTTTCTGTCATTGTCTAATTTATCTGACACACTTTCTCCTTCACTCGCGTGGCTCGCCGAGGTATCTGCATCTTCAATAAAGAAAATTATCAGATTAGAAAAAAAATACTTCACATAAATACTTCTCAAAAATACTTCTCTCTTTTATTTTATTTTGACAATATTAATTTTAAAAAGTGCAAGAACTTTAAATAAATTCAATATTGAGATACCATGAAGGATAAACATAATACAGTACGAATGAGGATTGACAATCGAGTTGAAAATCATGCACTTAATATTATTAGCAATAAAAAATACACTAACAGTTATATTTATCTGTTTATAAGTAATTGAACAATATCCACGACGGAATGCATGGATTAATTAATTCGTTGCCAGTAAAACATCAATGTAACTAAAAATAAATATTAGTTAATTTTCATTCGTATAAGAAACGAACCAAGATTTATTTTAAATAGTATTCTATTGAATGAAATAAATAATTTCAATGTATTCCATTTCACTTTTGTTTTATGTTTTTGTAAATCGTAACAGAGATCTTTTCATATATGAAAATATATCAATTCTTCTTCCCTAGTTATAAGGTTCGATTAGAGTCAACCCCTATGGTGGTCTAACGCTCATTAACCCATTTACTTCCAGTGTCACCTACTCCTACACACAGGTGATGCTTAGTATGTCAGTAGTGTCTTACTACGGTACAGTATGGATTCGGTGGTCTTCCATTCAGCCGACTCAGTAATCGCCGCACCACCTGATTGTTCCGATCTGACCACCGACTGTCTCTCACTGCCTAATAAACATGTCAAGTCTGTCCAGTCAATAAAGAGAGGCGTTTAGCTAACAGTCAACAGTCATTACAAAGTGATGTACTTGGAGAAACTGATGATCGTTAAAGTTAAAAGGGTTAAACGTGTTAAATGGCGCCATAAGAGTTAATGTCCTAATTTACTGTTGTGGGATGTTACGTGCAGAATTCTTGACCAATCGACTTTTGAAGACGTCACTTGTAAATCTGTCAACAAGACGACCTTGTGGCAGACAAGGCTTGGTGAATGTAGTATAGGCGGGCATTTGCATGAATGTACGAAGAATAAGGGAGGAAGAAATCATGCTCAATGTGATTGGTATAATACCGTTGGGATACGGTGGCATTATGACGTTATTTTGACATCTATATGATGTCCTTCGTATTTTTCTAGACACGAGGAAATGTAGGATATAGTGTCTTGACTGGGTGTATGATGTTGTATAGTATTGAAATGGTTTTGTATACGAAACTGTCATCATTTCACAGCATAGTCTACAATCAAGTATCGAAATACTCAATATTTAGTGTTAATAGCAGCTGCTCTCAATTATATGTGAATAATTATAGGAATAAATATTTTCATTTATTAAACATAAATATGTTCCACTCATGTGATACAAAAACAAAACAAAACAAAAACAAACACTACCTATCACAGCTGGGGCGGTGATAAACAGCTTAGTTTATAAAATTGACTTAAGTCAGGAAAACACTAACTTTGCGACATGTTTTGACTAAGTTTTCGATATTGGTTTAGTCTGTAGTTTTAGACGTAGATTCAATTAAGTTTGGCTAAGCCAAATACAGAAAACTCAGTCAAAATATATTAAAACTAAGGTTTTTGTTGCTGACTTTAGTCAATTGAAAAACTAAGCAGTTTATAGGATACCTTCACAAATATATAGTAGACCTCTACATTGAAGTACCGGTATGATGCAATTAATTGTCGATTTAATTTCTAAATGTTTGTTTTATTAACAATTGTGTTCATTCAGCTAATAAGGAAATATTATTAAGATTGATTAGAATCGGGAATATATTATGCATATATTATAGATTTAGTAAGCTAACATTTAGTTTCTCAGTGTATCGATGGTATGCCATTAATTTGTACAACTGCTTCATGAATATAGCAGTATTGTTGGTTAATGGTTAACAATCCAGGTAGAAACAAGTTATCATTTAACCAGCCAATTCTTACAGTGTCAAATTTGATTTAAATGGACAACAAAAATGGTCACATGCGATATCAAATTTATTGCTTGTCAAGAATCCGAACGAGTGTCCACACTGAACAATATCCCAGGGAAACTCGTTTTGTGTTCTGCATATGTACACGTTATCTTTCAAACTATACGAATAATAAATTACAGACGAAACAAATGTGGTCATGCTACTAGTATTTGTATTAAAAATCACGATTCTAGTTTATTCAAACACCGCACTGTCTATAGTGGTAGAAATATAGAAAACGTTAGTCTAAACAATCCACCTTGTTGTATACCGTAATAAATAAGGGGGACATTTGGAACACATTTTGGAGATAACATAAAAGTAGGGCCTTATGACCTACGAACGGGAGATTTTGTGAAATGATCGTGCACATATAGAAGTTAATGTGACCCAGATATGCAGTAATTTGCAGAAGGTATTAACAATTTGTGGGTGGCATTTCTTTGTGGGGTCGCCCTGTATAATACCGACAGTGACAAATCGTCAAATGTTCCTATAATTTCCATCTCAATCTGTGTAGGGTGTTCACAATGTAACTCTCTCCACGATAAAGCCAACAATAGGTTTATCCCTGGAAAGGTCCATTTTATTTTATTACCTGTTTAGTACAGAGACTGGTGTAATGTATAGTAGAGGTATGCCACGCGCCCAGCTGACCGTAACGTCGTCGTTTTCTGAGGCGATGAGATTGAGACATTGTCTGTTATTCAGAAAACGACCTATATATTCGCATTTAATTTTGTTGAACATTGAGGTTTTAATGTTTATATTTCACTTCCTGGGGTGTCTCTGAACCTGGAAATACGATAGTGTCGCTTTTCGCGAGGTTTTGTGGGGTTAAAATAGTTAATTTGATTAAATATGTATGTGGGTTTGATTTTATGAACATATGTTGTGGGTTAATATTGTGCCTGCAATAAACGATAGAGTATGAATTGGTTACAGGGGAAAACTAAATGACAAAATATTTACGACTATATTTAGTGATAATTATTATTATTATTACATGTACTACTACTACTACTACTACTATTACTACTACTACTACTACTACTACTACTACTACTACTACTACTACTATTTATTGCTATCATCATTAGTAGTAGTAGTAGTAGTAGTAGTAGTAGTAGTAGTAATGTTACTAGTAGTAGCAGCAGCAGTAGTAGTAGTAGTAGTAACAGAAACAGTTATCGTATTATTATTATTATATTGTTATCATCGTTATTATTATGACTAGTGGTAGTAATAGTAGTAGTAGAAATAGTAGTAGTAGTAGTAGTAGTAGTAGTAGTAGTAGTAGTAGTAGTAGTAGTAGTAGTAGTGGTGGTGGTGGTGGTAGTAGTAGTAGTAACACCATAATACACATTGCGATGGAACTAAATACAGTGATTTAAAATATGCTCATACATTTTTTTCAAGCTTGTCAAAGATGATAAGGAAATAATAGTAATTTAAGAACAAAACTATTGGAATTATTGCTGATTCTGTATACTATAGTATATGTTAATTATTCTGGATTAGTATTATCAGTGTAAATCCGTACGGTTTTAGACAGGCTGAATCTGTATATATTACCTGAAAATTAATTAAATAGCTGACACAAAGTTCCATGTTGGAGTGTTAGCAATGTCGTAAAATTATAATAAACAAGCCAAGAATACATTATCATGTAAAACAATCTAGGAAAGTTAATTTTACAGATTCTTTATGTAATGGACGAAATACTGAGAAACTGAACCTGTTGTCATATGGTTATGATATCTATACAAACATACATGTTATGTATTTTCTTTTTTTCCTCTTTTCGCTATTGAAGCAATACGATAAACATTTTGAAATGCTGTAAATGTGACAGGTAACCAATTTAAAAGTTGAGAGGTCCAACTTCCTTCAGAGCGATGGGAATAGGTCAAAGTTAGCGACATGCAATAGATTAATTTTACGGCAATCCATCAAAAACTCGTTATTTTCACCCGTCTAACGCCCGTGGGTCGCGGGGTTTCCACTTTTTGTATCCTGTATTTTTTAGTGCAGTCAATATCAGCCATGAATGGACATTTACACTATGTGACAGCTGCCGTTATACTGTTAAGTTGAACGGGTACTTCAATTGTATGTGTACTGAAGAAAGTATTGCATTTTACCAAACTCCGCACTATATATATGGTATTCTTAATATATAATTTATCAAATGACATCCAATAATACGAATAGAAAATAATAAATTATAGCATTATGTTTTTCTTTTAATAATTAATTTCTTGTTGGAAATTATGCCAACAATGTAATAATATGAATACAAATCTATTATTTACCGAATTGTTTAAACCGGTGGAAAAAAAGTATGAAAAACATGGGAAAATTGATATATAATATTCAGTGTTTTAATTTAAATTTAACCATAACAAATATTGTTTTTGGAGATTTTACGAAATTATAGAAATAATGTCAATATTCTTACATTATTTAGAGGCATTAACACCGTCATATCATTTAAAATACTCTTAAAACAACCGATACTTATTCAATATATAGAGAATAAGGTGGACTAATGTTTCGTGAGAAAATGTGTCGTATTTATTTTATGCCCAATTAAAATGGAATTAGGTAAATTTGAAATAATATTTTCTCTCGGAAATAATTGTAACATTAAAAAAATAGTCTTAAAATATAAACAACTGAGAAAGATTTATTTTACATATAATATAGAATAAGATAGCGTAATGTTACGAGAATAAAGCCTTTCGTATATTTTCCCCATAGAATGTATTTATTGTACTGAAAGGGAATTGGGTAAATTTGAGATAACGGTAACCGCTTTTGAGGAATGACACAATAAGTAATTTAAAACATGAATGGAATTAATTTAACTTTCATCATTTGACCAAGAATCGGTGTCTGAAATGTCAGTGGCCGGTCTACACGTACGTATAGTCAGGATTCCAGGCACCGGGTCTATTATCTACAGCACTAAGGAAATGATTGACACATCCAAGTTAACCACAGTACAATAACACTAACACTTAACAGCTTGCAGGTGCGTGGCATTATGCAATTATGATTCCGCATTCGATATTTGCACCATGCATAGAGTTGCCTACTTACTGTCTCCGTTGATGACAGCGTGATGTCGTCTCTGATTTCTGTTTTACTATGTTATACTCGGCTTCACAAAGGAAGGCTATATGATGGATTGCTTTATCATTACCATTATTTTCAATGATGTATAATGAAGACAATGCTCGTTTAACTTCTCATAAAAGGAACGATTACAGTTTTTCTTTCAAAAAAACCCGTTTTGTATACATTGTCCAAATTATTGTCATTGTTCAGTGATTTCAATACCTTGTTATTAATAATAACATAAATTGACGGGAAATAATATTTTCATTGCAAGGTTGATGTGATTTCTTTAGTTAGATTTAAGTAAGATTTAAAAGTAGTAACATGTACGGACAGTATACAATATAGTAGTGCACATTATTAAGTATGTAGATATTGAACGAGCTGGCACTTATATCAATTATGTATGCATAATGCATATACAGCATCATATTTCCATGTAAAGCGTAAAATTATAATGGTTTAGAAACTTACATAAAATATAATTTACATCCACGCTATTTAAAATAAGAAATAAAGGATGAATGTATACATTCCCTGAGCAGGGTATGTTCACCATGAAATTTGTTTATACAGCCTACGGTATATTGACACCAGGGCATCCATTTAATTGCTCTATTCATTACCAGAGAACAATCCATTGATATATATTCCACGGTTCCATTCTTAGCACAGTATTTGCGATTAAGTTTGAAGTCAATACCCAAGATTCAAATTCCATTGACGGGGTTCCATTGGCTAGTTGACGCCATTCTCTAAGGGATTACAGACCAATTTGAAGGGACCTCTGAAAGCTATTGACAAACACGTTGGAAATAAGAGGACAAACTGAATGTATTTGTGTAGGCTAAGACATACAATGTTGCACTAACTTGCTATCAACAGAAATAAACAGTAGACAATTGGCAGTATTTGAGAGCCAAGACCTCAAGCAAATTGAACGAGTACTTGACGTAGAAATGCAGTCCAGGATGCCGATGGAGAAATTGGGGATGTTAACTGTGGATAAGTTATCAGATGAAACCTATACTTTGGCTATCTATAATCAGACGTATCTTACCAACATATCTCGGACAGGTGATTGTAGCCTATATATATGCATGCACGATAACCGGAGAAATCGAATCAGTAAAACCTGTATACACACCAATATTTCACTGAGAGTGTGTTAAAAGACATAGGCTAGTAGTCAAATTATCTGATGTCATTGGAGTCAAACCTGATATCTAGCTTACACTTTCTAAAGACATATTTGAACTAGGAATGAAATCTGATTCGAAATTCTAAATTAAACTTAAATCAAACGTTATCTACGATCTCAACGAATGTCATTGCCAGTAAATGATACACTTCACAGAGGGAGATTTATTGCAATTACGAGAAATGACAGGCAGAACTGGCCAGCACTTTGAGAAGTGATGTCTCAACGCAGACAGAACCAGCTAGTCTAGGAGACCGTGGTGTAAATAGCGAGCAGATTGGGTTTCACACATTTGGCATTCAGACAACATAGCAACCTATCAAGAGGCAATTACATACGTAATTGAGGTTAGAAGGGCGACGATTAATAGCCAAAATGTTTGTCTGATCGCAGAGAGATTTCAAAGAGCTCTTTCCGCAATTTACAAACAACAGTGATTAGGTGTGAGTATGTAATGTGTGTATACTGAATGTGTGAGAGTGATTGTGTTTAAACGGTCTCGTGTCTTCATTCGATGAAAAATACCATGATTAATCTTTCATAAATGTTTGTCCATAATGTTTCTATGATAATAATTTTTCAGTGGGTGGATACAAACAGTTTATGGCACTTTGTGCACGATTATTTCTTTAATGTTATTATCAGTAATGATCATGATATATTGGAGAAGAGATTTCTAGCATGTCCATGATGATCATACATTGTCGATGGATTATTTTAGCGATAATTGTTTAAAGAATGTGGAGATCTCTTTTTATAATAACCTACTTTGGTCCGCTTACCTAATTTATGCTAATTACATTAACAATATTACTTTAAAATATTACTTAAAATATTTTGTTTTCTTTTTAATAAAATATTATAATAAAATAAATGATTGTGACACGAAATCTAGATGTAGACGACAAAATTATATTGTTTCTTCGCTTCCTTTTTTTAGGGTATGATACTATTAGTATCAATATAGCCGGGGGACATGATAGCACGTTTTATTGATTAATAATGTATGGTAATTACCGTTTGATAGCAAAATAAATATGCAACGTGTCTTGTTAATGGATTCTTACCTTCAAGCATATCATCGTCAATATCATCTGTATTCTCATCACTGCTATGTGGACTGGGTGAGCGGGTAGATCCATTGAATAGCGCCCGTGGGTTGGGGACCGTGGTCTGGGCGGTCGGCCTGAGGGGTGAGGCAGACATTCCAGTACCCGTATGTTGAAGTATGAAGTCTCTGTGTGGCTGACTCAAGCTCTGGCACCCCAGGAGTTGAGACTGGGCGAACACCGCGTGGGTGAGGGAACTGACGGCCCGGGGGTCACCCAGGCTTACCGGGAGGGTCGGGGAGACGGATGCTTGGGGCATGAACATGTAGCCTGGGTAGTACATTGGAGGCGTAATCCTAGGCTGTGGTGCCATCAAGGCGTCGATGGAGAACGAACTATACATCGGTCTATGCATATCTGTAGTGAGACCCGTAAGGGCCAGTCCTGCTTCGGAGTTGTTTAGTTTAACAACTGGGTTCGGTGGCTTTTGGAGCGATAGTATCAGTGCCCGCTAAATTGAGAGGTGTAGCCTTACCGTCATTCATCATTATCAAGTTTCAACTGACAGCGGGAGGGACGTCTGCTAGATAACACCCTTCTGGTCACGTGGTAGCGAACGCCGCGTCCCCATTGGCTGCCAGTCACGCGCTGTTTCTTGTCAGGGGCAAATTGACAGGTGTAGCTTCCACGCTTTCCTGGCTATTGGTTTATTTCGGACAGACTTCAGAACGCCACGCCAGTGCAATCACCCACTATTAATTATGATTGATGAAATTAAATTGGACTTGCCAAAATTGAGGATATCCATTACCGCTGTATCCTCGTACACATCTAAAGCAGTTACCACGGTAAGCCAGCATTTTGAAGCTGCTATATTATGCGATGAAGATCCGTTTACCTTTCATCTGGTATAACAGAACAGCGGGAATGTCGTTATACGATTTTCAGAGGGTAAACAATCCGTAGATGCATTATTATTTTGTGCTGCCTTACCGATAGCGCCATCAAATCTAGTACGTTTCTTTTAATTATTACTTAAAACATGAATAACAGGGGTTGTATATATTCGTAATGCAATGCAGAGTTCAAGACATAAAAAGAAATAGAAACGATTAAAGAATTGACTTTCACACTTTCAATCAATTAACTTTCTAGAAACCTAATTGAACAATAGTATTTAAATGAACATAGTTGTTATTTGCAGATCAGTGGCAAAATTTACATTTCATGATAGAGATGCGTTATCATGGTTATTGTAAGCTAAATATTGTTATTACATGTTTAATTAATTGTATTATTTTAATATTTGATTAGCATAAGCTCCTGTCTCGTGTAAGGCTGAGCTTAAAATATGGTATTTATGAAATGTATATAGTTAGTCATGGAATGAATATTATATTGCATTACGTACTGGGAAATTACAAAATCTCCTGCTGTGATATAATAATTCTATAACAAGCTTAGCTAAATTGAAATTCTAATCAATACTTCAATTTTCAATTTTATTAACTTGTAATAGAATTATTATGCTATCACAATAAGACGTGTAGTAATATGTAGATTTTCGTCACTCAGAATTGAAGCAAGAAATAACAATTAGTCAAATTTTTATAATATAAGCTAAAAGTCAAAAGAGAACATAATAAGATCATAATTATTTAACATTTCAATAAATATACATTCTTAAAGCAGACATCTTGACAAAGCACTCAGAATAATACTTAATTTATAAGTGTCATAACTTCCAAAGCCGCGACTAAAGATCCCTGTGTTTGAAATAAACATCTCGCGATCGCCTCCAGCGCAAAAAGTGATCCGATTAATTGAAAGACTGAAGGAAAAGTACATCTCCTTGTCTTGTCAATGTTGTAACCGTCCCTGCCTTAAGGAGTTCGGTTTGATTAGGATACGACAGCTTAAGGTGTGGGAGGGACATGTACACAATGCTTTTCCTTTATATATTGCTTCCCTGTATTCCGCCCATTAACTATACACAATTACAGAATTCCATTTTCCTATGACTTTGGGAATAATTATACAGTATTTGAGTATTACATTCACGCGGCATCGCTACTGCATATGGCCTTAGCTTTCCTACATGAATGGTATGGGGGTAATCAACACAAAACCATTAATACATGTATCAACATATTAACTGGTATGTAAGGAATAGGTATAGAACTGCCTAAATAAATATATTTGAGTTATGAAATAAAAGATGCATGTTCAGATACTTGATAGGCTAAATATTTTTTATGTCTTGGGTCAACTAACTCACTAACTAAGTGTAC
>JAULBP010016541.1:0-13887 GCA_032355345.1 Lepetodrilus pustulosus
AATGAACAGAAAACTGTAGATTCGTGAGAAATAATCGACAGATTTCCAATGGACAAAAATGGCGGCTGTATTTTAATCACCCAGAAGATTGCTGTACCTGTTTATTCCCCTGGAAGGTGACTGTGATACCAGTGCTACCTGTTTATTCCCCTGGAAGTGAACTATGGCACTTGTTTATTCCCCTAGGAGATTGTCAGTGAAAGACAAATCGTCTGTCTCCGAGATCACAAACTATTGCAATATTGATCACGTTAATTAACAAGAAAGTAGGGAGATGATCAGCTGGGTTTATTTTCAGATGCGAGCAGTTCTTGTGGGCACAGAGATTAGCTGTGATTGGTCAGTGGGTCGACAGGTCATGCTATCGGCTGTTTCAGATTATCAGATGCATGCAATATGTATTGATTTAGTATAGGGTATATATCCACACAATAATACAATTGAATACAAAATCCTATTAAAGTAATTCTTCATATAGTACGGTGTTAATGATGAATATGAAAGTATTCAATATTAGGTTTGAATTTTGTAGGTTGAATCAAAGTTGAATTTGGTAATAACAGAGTTAATTAAATAAACTAATGATTAATAAATGTATTATAGGTTTTAATTGCAGACATATAATTAATTAACATTATTTGAGACATAGTATTATACACTCATTTGTACATGTGTGTAAACATTAGCACAGTGACAGTAGAGATTTATTGTTTTGGTGACAGATTATGGAGGAAGATGTCGATGAAGTATTTCCCACAATGAAGGCCAAGAACCAGTGAGTTTAACGTCGCTGTGGAAATCTTTCACCCATTTGCGACGATGCCAGCTACCACGAGTGTGCATGAAGCAGCATTTACTTCATTGATTATCAATGACAGTAATCTTCATGGATCACCATGTTTAGTACAAGTCCATCTTGCCAGGAACTGTGATTGTATCAGTCTCATCTTTGCAGGACATGTGTCGGTCCTGAGCAATGCCATTTAATTCTTTGCAGGACATGTGGTTGTCCTGACCGATGCCATTTTATTCTTGGCAGGACATGTTTGTCCTCACCAGATCCATTTTGACAGGACATGTGTTTGTCCTGACTAGTTTCATTCTTGGCAGGACAAGTGTGTTGCTCTTGAACAGATCCACCTTTGACAGGACACCTGCTTTTTGTCGCATGAATCCACTTTGTTAGGACATGTGTTTGCACTGCTGGGTTCACTTCGGCAGAACATGTGTTTGTCCCAACCGGTTTCATCTTGACAGAACGTGCATTTCTCCTCCTTAAGTTCATTCCATAATTCTCTGTTAATGAAACGGAGTTTACTCGGTGCATGCATGTGTATATTAGTCTGACCGTGTTGGTGTGATCACCTTCCACTTGGCACACTTGCAGATCAATCATGGCTTGCAGAATATTGATTGGCCGGCAGGAGACAGGAAGCAAAGAGGGAGAGAACGAAATGGGAGAGTAAATGCATCAAAAGGGTCGCGGTTTTGGGTGGGAACTGCAGTGGTATTGCTATGGTGGCAATACGAGGGGTTTAGCTAACATTTGGCTAATGAATGGTTTAGTAATTGCTGGGCCACAGTGAGGCCTACGCTCACTTGATTGTTGTCAGCTCTAATTATATACATGCATCCCAGGTGTGGAGAAGGAGTTCCTATGCAGGAAAAGCAGTTTGAAGTTACTCATGTAACCGGGGCTGATATAAGGTGCTCCTACTGGTCTCGGCCAGAGGGGTTGCCTGTTTGGCTCAGTCTGTAGAGTGTTTGACTCACAATGCAGCAACTCAGGATTACAATCCCAGGATTCCAGTCGTCCTATTACACTTGATGAAATCAGCCTTTTTGAATACGTTACTGGCAACCACAGGCTAATGAATGAAAGAGTTTTTTGTTGGTATATTAAGAACTTTCATTTAATGTTCCACTTAATTAATTATCAACTCATCATCAGTAGTCATGTTTAAAGCACCTGTTTGAATAGTGTATGATCATCTTGATAAGTGAGAACTATTTGGACCAGGTATAAAGTGGGAATTAATATTCAATATACAATTGACAAACTGCTTTCTGGATGTCAGTTTACTATGGTGCATTCAATTTATCCTGATTCACAAGATATATTTAGAAGCAGTTCTTGACGTATATTTTTTTCAAACATCAAGAACAGATATTTGTGATATTGCCTTAATTGACACTGGAGCATCAAAATCTTCAAATAGTAGCATTTGCATCAAAGAATTCACAATAGCAGATCCGATCCAAGTTTATTTGGAAAAATTTAGCAGAAAACTTAAGATCAAGATACAATTCTGTGTTTGTGTAGTCTTTGACAACTGATGATCATTTGAAGAGGAAATGTTCTGGTGCTCTTGCCTGTTAATAACTACTGTTTGATTGCTCTCTGTGAATTGTGTCCGGTGATGCTCAGAGTCCCTATGCATTGGGTCCGGTCCTTCTGTTAGTAGAGCTGTGGTTGGACCCAATCACATCAGGCAAATATGCAGATATACATGGATTTGATTGACCATTGCTTTCTGGCCCAGATTGATTGCCATGGAATTGAGTCAGCAGGTGCCCCCTCATTTTAAGAGGCTTAATTCCATGAAACATGTACGGAATTCCTCATTATTAGATGGCTTCAGTCCAAGATACATCTTTGTATGACATGTATAATTTGTTGGCCTTGCTTTAAATGAATGTGTGCAAGTAGCAGCCAAAAATATATTTACTTTTGATTTGGGGAAAATATTAATGAATCCACCCATTTCTTGTCAAATTTGCACCAGTTGGTCATTGACTAAAGAACAAGATCTTGTTAAAGTCCATGTGTTTCAAAGTTCGATTTAATCTGGATGGGAGCTAACTATGGAATCCATCAGTTGTCATATTCCAAAATAATATGCTAATGTCAACCTCTGCTATATTCTATTCTAGAATAATATAGCCAAAATTCACGCAAAAAATATTATGGATATATATTTTTTTTTCAAACATTGGGAATTATTATATTTAATGGAGCAAATTAAATTAGCATGCATTGCTAGCACAAGTTAATGTTGAAGACAAGTTTTAACAGTTTCAATAAAACCCTTTGTATCTATGATAATATTATTCAACTACAATGCCAAGACAACAATCAACATGGAGGCAGTGTTGCTATTGTAATGACCTTAAATATGGACAGATCTTATTCAATGCTTCTCTATGTAGTACTAAAGAGACACTTGGGTTCCAATAGTTTCTCAATAATGTATCATATTTGCTGTAATGTTTAGGTTTTATCTCAAATTGGCATGAATCTAGACATGTCCACAATTCTGGGACATTTGATATTTCCTACTTCTATTATTCCTGCACCTATTATTATTCTGAAAGATCATTTTGAAACTGAAATTGCCGTTGTTATGTTACACAGGAAGCAGTGGTATTTTAAGTAAACGCAGAGCGGGTGTACTGGGTGTGCACTTGACGCCAATTTCAGCTAGTTACACGCAAATTGGTTTCCTGTGATACCAGTGTTTGAAATGTCCCGACTTGAGCGCAAACCATTTAGTAGAGATAACAGGAAGTTCCCTGCGAACTGCAAAGAGGACTGTTTGTGACGTGACATTTCATACTACCGTAGTACATATATGTACTTGCATATTACTTTATATATATGGGTAAAATATTACCACAGCTACAATTCAATCAAGTATAGCAATATAGTAATTGTTTTTTTTTGTACTTTAATAATGCAGTACTGGGAAACTGAAATCGTACTCTTACTAAGTTGCTTAAGCCTATTCGTTTTTCACTAAATTCTTTATTTTTTTCTGTCCATTATCCAAATGTCACTTATTCTTCCCATGACCATTTTGAATTTAGAAAGTATTTCAAGGGGATCTCAAGGGGATTTTATTTTTCAATCTTGGTGAACATTTCTGCAACATGTATACTTTTCCATGTGAATCTTTCAGAGCTAATTGGTAGAAATTCAATTTGAATAAAAACAATTGTCTTTCTTCGCTTACCAGTAATAAAATTTTGGTCAAGCATAATTTGAAATGACGTTGTTTTAATGTATTGCTCCTGCTTTGCCAACAATGACATTTTAAGTATTTTAGAAAATTCTAATAAAAATACTTCTTAGGGTTAATGTAAGAAATATTTTTTAAAGTATATTATGTTACCGTAATGAATGTCAGTATGAGGAATTGATAGTAATGTTATCGTGCCACATTCTAAGTACTGTTCTGTCGTGTTTATGTGTAGAAATATTTATATTCTTACCAGGTATCCTTTATGCAAATGAAATTAAAATATGCTATTATGTATTTTTTGCCAAATTTATATATACCGTAATTACTCTACAGGAGAAAATAATTAAATTTTTAGCTGTTCGAAATTTTTAGTAAAAGATGAAAATTTAAAATGATCTGTTTTTGTAATATTAACCAAATTAAAGTATATAATATGGTAAATAAATAAAGGATTTTTTTTTTAAATGAAAATTTAAAATGTGAAAAATAAGTTTTGGGACAATTAATTTAGGTGTTCGAATTATTAGAGGGTTCGAATTATTAGAGGGTTTGAATTATTAGAGTAATTACAGTAGTAACTGTTGCCTTGGTTTTAAACATCAGATACTATGACATACACTGTCAAATGACAATCCTTTTCTCACAGTCTCAGTAATCATTCATGTTTTAATGTTGACACTAACACGACACAAAAGCAAATTATCAAATTTCAATCATAATTATGAGTTTACAATGCACTACAATCTACTATTTTCCAAATCAATATTAGGTTTTATTAGAAAAATATGATACATTCATAGGTTTTAGTATTAAGGATCCAATATTGCCACAATAGCATTGATCATGCAATCCTCAACTACATTGATATATGTCTGGCATTGTCAATTACTGTTGAGTGTATGTCAATTAACGTCGACTTGTTGAGACATACCCCCAGGCCTGACAGTGATCTTGTTTGCCGCCAATGAATTGGGTCCAATTACCTGCATTTCTACTAATGGTCTATGGATCCACCTGATGTACATAGCTGTCAATCAATTTGGGTGCGGGGTGGCTGTTTCTTTTGCATTATTACCTGTGCTCATATTTTTCATTCATGATTTTCAATTCGGACTGAATGACTTAAATGTCTTTGGATTTAGGAAATAAGTTCCTTTTGTGATTTATCAATAATGAGATTAGTACCATTTGTATAATTTAATAAATGTTCATTACTATATCATTTCAAATTGGAAGCATTAGTTGGAGCTAAGAGTAACATCTCTTTTCTGTCTATAGAAAACACCTATCTTGTCCTGTATTAACACTTATCTTGTTCTATGTATTAACACACATCCGGTCCTATATGGTAATACCTACCATATTCCGTCATATAATAACATCTATCTTGTCCTTTCTATGTATTAACACTTACCTTGTCCGGTATGGCCATTAACACTCATCTTGTCCTATAAAAACCTACCATATCCTGTCATATTATAACATCTATCTTGTCTTCACTATGTATTAACACCTATCTTGTCCTGTATGTATTAAAACCTATCTTCACTTGTCTCATCTTATCTATTCATAAAGACCCATCTGAATATCATTTATTATCACCCCCTGTCCATTTAGTAACACCTATCTTGTCATGTCTCTTCACTAACACCTATGTCATTCTATGTATTAGCACCTATCTTGTCATGTCTCTTCATTAACACCTATGTCATTCTATGTATTAGCACCTATCTTGTCATGTCTATTCACTAACACCTATGTCATTCTATGTATTAGTACCTATCTTGTCATGTCTCTTCATTAACACCTATGTCATTCTATGTATTAGCACCTATCTCGACCATCAATCTGAGCAGGGCGTCTTGGGGCCATCTCATCCAAATAGGTCAACATGTCAGCTACGGAAACCACTAATGATGTAGATTCTTTTCAACGGGAGTCGCCAGTCTCATGGTCAAGTATAGTAACTAGGCGAGACCTATGTCCGTCATTTAAACTAATCTGGTCCCCCGAGGACCGAGGCTTCCGGAGTTGGTCAGTGCTTGGATCGAGACCCATTAACGTCGTGCTTCTGCATGAAGATGTTGGTCAAAACTCCAGTTAAAGCATCCAAGACGTAGCCTTTGTATATCCGATCAATTAACACATTTACATTAGCGCGTGTCTACATGGAGGGTCGGGTCTATAAATGGGGGTTTGTCGGTCAGTGTCCAACAGACCTGCATGGACAAAATGCTCTCTGTAAGGTATTGGTCTGGCGTCTACTGAAGCAAACAAATTGGATTTTGTATGTGGCATTGATTCCACGAGACATTGCAAGACACAGTTTGGTGTGGTTCAGGTCTGGAGATGAGTGGGGCAGTAGTATGAATGTAGGATGACGGTCGGCGATGCAGATTAGTAGAGCAGTGGTAGGAAAGCGGTGTTTTTGTGTGGAGTGGGGAAGTAGTAAGAAAGTGGTATGACAGGAGGACATCCGAGGTGTGTTCAAGCTCTACTACATGGCACTACTGAAGCTGTTATGTATGAAGCTGATATGTATGAACTATTTTTCATACAGGTCTACCACATATTATTGGTAGGAAAAGTAGTGTAGTAAATGTAGTGCAGCTTGAACACACCCCTGGTGGTGATGATTGATGGGTGCTATGTACGATGTTCTTCTGCCAGTGCTGTGCAAAGCAGTTTGGTTGCATTTCTCGAGGCAGGGAAAGAAGCAGTTATGTAAATGGGGAAACAAGTGGTTGTTGCAGCACCATGCTTCGGGGAGACTGTAGATTTTATTGACATGTTCTTGCTGAGATGTGCAGTATGGTGTCTTGACAGACAGACCTCTTGCTTCTCGTGATGGATGAATAACAGCCATTAATTATTATGATCTATCTGAGAACTCCAACCAGCGATTAATATAGGTGGTGGAACCATATGTGTTTGAATTACTAGGATAATAATTGTACTAGAATTGCATCACTTGAATTGTTTTGTAGCATTTTCTTTAACATAGTATTTCAATGTTTTTTGGATCTGGTTAGCTGGGAGAAAAACCTGTACAAACTAAGCATTAATGAAGACCAACAACTGATAGTTGGTGTAGGTGAATCAAAAAGATGTCTGATGGCTGTATGCTGACTATAAATATTAAACCCCAAGGTTCAGTTCCTCACAGTAGAAATATAACTGGCAATCCTGGGCTGGGCTCAAACTCAGAGGTTCCAGTTTTGTTGTCTAATGCTCTACCCACTACACCATCATATCTCCAGTTGGTCCTTCACTAAGTCAGTATATCGATTCCTGTGACCAAGTCTGTTATCTCTCTATATAAATATTGCATGCATTGTTTTGAACTATTTATTGGCGAATTGGTTACATGCCACATTTCTGAGAAAACCTTTCATAAACCAATGATGGCAGGAATTGGCAATCATATTCGCCTAAATGGTTTTGTGGTTATGTAAGACAGACACGACATTCAGTGTCTGGAGAAGTCTACAGCCCGCTAGCTATCTTGATGCCAGGGAAAATAGCTATGGACTGACTAGTCCAACTACAAATGCAGAAAGTCTGGTTGGACAGCCATTATTTTCAATAATGCTGTATCTACTAAAACCTTTTGCCAAATTAAGTGAATAATTGGGGTTTAAGTTAACAATCCCTGAGAAGAGTTGGGATTTAAGTAGAGAGCTTGGGATGTATGTTAACTATTCCAAAGAACATTTGGGATTTACGTTAACTATTCCAAAGAACAGTTGGGATTTATGTTGACTATACCAGATAACAGTTGAGATTTATGTCAACTACCAGAAAACAGTTGGGGTTTACATTTTAACTATCTCAAAGAACAGTTGGGATTAATGTTAATTATACCAGAGAACAGTTGAGATTTATGTCAACTATACCAGAAAACAGTTGGGGTTTACATTTTAACTATCTCAAAGAACAGTTGGGATTTATGTTAATTATACCAGAAAACAGTTGAGGTTTACATTTTAACTATATCAAGGAACAGTTGGGATTTAAGTTAGCTATTCTGGAGAACTTTTCAGGATTTATTTTAAGTTGACTATCCTGTATGGCCAATTTAATTTTAAAACCAGTTTTACACACTACATGAAGTTACAGATAGATCTAAAGATGTTATTAAATAAGCATGTACCTTGTTTTAAATTAATATATTATCCTCTGCCAATAAACTGCTCAAAATTGTCATGTTTATACCTTTTTGGGAAGGGTATATAGCAGTATGGCAATTGTAATATATCGGAATGCGTTTCAGGGAATTTCATGTTTATGTCTGACTGATTCATGGTCACAGCAACAGATGTCACCATAAATCAGCAATACTGGAATAATATTTTGATTAAATTAGTGCTCTGGAAATGTGGATATGTTAACAATGATAAAATATAACCTAACATGCAATCAATATTCTGTGGACAAGCATACCACTGGGTATCGGTTCACTTTGACCTAGTTATTGTGCCAGATGAGGTGATACATTAAATTGTAATGATTTAGTACATGAACAGATCTCTACAGAATTAGTAATAATGTTGTGCAATGCCAACTATTTATTTTTTGTATTGATCATGAAAATCTCCATGCAACAAGCATGAAATTAAA
The DNA here is from genome assembly GCA_032355345.1 of Lepetodrilus pustulosus. Lineage (NCBI taxonomy): Eukaryota > Metazoa > Mollusca > Gastropoda > Lepetellida > Lepetodrilidae > Lepetodrilus > Lepetodrilus pustulosus. The sequence goes on from JAULBP010016541.1 coordinate 8,643, forward strand.
CATTAAGCTGTGTCACTTAAATAAAACATTTGTATGGTCAAACTGCTATTTTATTTTATATCCTTTTCAATTTTTCATTGACATTTAAGGTACAGTGTGACCTCGATATAATGACCTTCAAAGTTCCACAGATTTGGATAAACCGTAGAGTTAGGCTTGGATCCCATTAAAACAAGTACAGATTTTTATTTCAAAAATGCCTAAGCTACAAATCACTTATTTAATGAAATTACAGGATATTTTTTTAAACCACATACTATGTTATAGTGATAAATATTTAACATTTGGTAGTCTTCAAGGTGTATTCCGCAGTGGAATGGCTAGCACGTCGTGCCTTCAGCAATGCATTGGCTGGCTTCATCCTTTCTTCAGCCATGTTAACAGTACCCTGGGGCAGAACGTTTGTACCCATTTGTCTATTAGTGATGAGATAATCTAGAAAACACCGCCCAGCTGCTAATGCAATGTAGTCTTGTGAAGAATGCATCATCGCATATAGCATATAGTTCACTTAATTAAACTTTGAGATTGGTTTATCACAAGAGCAATAGTGCATTGCATAATTTATTAACATTAAGTGGTTACCATACATGTATTTTGGATGTTACTAAGTGTTACTAGTTTGACTTGTGTTACATATTTCTCAAGCTGGTTATTATGGTATTTCAATATAACATTACTATCATTCTTTACCTTCATCATGATCCTTATGTTACCCACATGGGTATCCTTACATGAAATTCTCTTATCTACTAAGAGAATGGTAGCACTCTCTTAGTAGTGTACTTTTGTTACTTTGTCATGGATGAACAATTCCCACTGCAACATTAAGTAACTGATCATTGGTTTATTCATGTTACCCACCAAGTATTTTACGTTCCTTGTATGTTACTTATATTGCTTATGTTTCTTATATTATACATATTACACTGTATGTTACTTTTATAGAGGCCAAAGTAACTTTGCTGGACAGACTCTGAACCAGCCCAGGGTATGGTTTCTCAGCTCGCGGATCTACTAAGAGACCATAGTGTTCTCGTAAGTGCACGAGCACCATGTATAAGAGATCGCTCCAAGAGTTCTTATGGTCTCGTAGTAGATACGAGAGCTTCGAGAAACGATACCCAGGAATCAATAGTCGGCAACTGTGTCACATTGTGTCAGATTGTGTCAGACAACTATTCAGACGACTGACTGTTCAGACGGTCTCGGGGTTGTGTAACCCTGGCCAGTTGCTGGGTCGCGTATACATAATGGATCCGTATACATAATGGATGGACATTTGTACACTAAAGGGATTGCATGGGGGTTTATTCACAGATTCCTGGTGCTATCTGAACCAGACAGTGCTTGTAGAGCCGCCATTACGTGTAGTGATTCCAGGGTACAAATGTGCTAAAAGGAGCGTTTTTATAGAAAGTCGCCCAGACTTTATTGTCTAGGCATTTTCTTGGGCTCTGTGTGCACCAGTACCTTTGCTATTAACAAGAGCAATACTAGAAACAATACGGACGTATGCACTTAGGTGTAGAGGGATTTAGTGTTACCGGTTTATTGTTACTCATCATAGACATTAATCAGGAATGTATTTTAAAGTGACTGACTACGTTTATTTGCACTTTTATGGATCTTTAGAAGTAAATGAAGTGTCAATAATGAATTTAGATAATATTTAACCAGTCAGTCAGAAAATATAAATACAAGACAAGGTTTATTTCAGAATTGCAGGTTTCATGACCCAGAGTACAAATAGAATTTAATAAATTTGTTTCACATTTTTGTTTACATTTGGATTTGCAAATTTCATTTAAGGTAGATTGAAAGAGAGTTTATTACATGAAGGGTTTCAAAATAGTTATCATTTTAGAATGATACATATGATATATATTGTTTATTAATTTTTATGAGTATTGTAAAATATGTTTTATTTTCGCTGATGCAGAAATGTTTTAAAAATAGTACTTATCCACTTTAGTCTATATCGGGGTCGTCGCCTATAGGTGAGATATTCCCGCTGCGACGTAAAGCAATAATTCAATCAATCAAACAAACTGTAGTGGAATGAGATAATAGGTAAGTATCAGGCCACAAGGTTACGAAACTCACGCTCAACTCAATGTTTTGTTTACAAATCGCCATGTAAAATTAGAGCTTTATCATGAAATCGTACTCAAAATGTTTCGTAGTTTCTGGGCCTGATTCACTATTTGACAGATTTCACTCTAGGGTTCAACGCTATTTAAAAAGTAAACAGGATACATAACCCCTTTAGCTGTACTAAACTTTGGGCTGATTACCAAGGCAATGGGTACCACAATGTGGCTGCGTGGATAATGTTGTGATTAAATATATCACACACAAAACCCCTTTGAAAATTGATTTACTAGGATAACATTTCTTCACCCCAATAATTTTAACAGCCAGGAATCCACAACATGGCTTCCAGCCGTTAAGACTTGAATCCTTTCTTGGTAATTATTCGTAAATCCAAAAATGGAACTCAAGTTGTTTACAATCCATAGACATCCTTCAGCGGAATCTATATAATCTGTTTACTCGCTCGACATTTATGTGAAGGCTGTGAATGGATTTAAATGATCATGAGAATCGATTGTCTTGTCAGACATTGATGGCTGCTTAGCTGACGCCATATTTTTCGTTTTGCTTGTGAAAACAAATACATGATTAATCCATACGATTGCATTTCGACGGAACCCTGCATAACCAGACCAAATTGATTATGTAATCCGTCACGGCGGGGGTGAAAGAAATACTGTCCACTTTGCAAAATGTTTTTCGATTATGGGATCATTTTTATGTCTATTATTTGGATGTGATGCAAAAACAAGCAAAACATTTGCAAATCGTCAATGTGTTATTGTAATAGTCACGAGTTAATGCTAATATCACAGTAGTGATGAATTGATCGAGTTTGACAGCTCTTGACAGTTGACAAGACATCCTGTGTTTAATTTCATCCTAAATAATTTGAAATTTAGATACCGGGTAGTGAGTTTACCGGGCCATGAATTTAATTATTATACTAGAACATGTGAATCTCTGTTTTATGAACAATGACAATTTGACAAATCGTACTCGGCGCTGTTCAAGAAAATTATTGATATTTATCAATTTATTTAAATGATCAATTTTGGGTTTGTGAGTATTTTTCATTGGTCATTAAAGCTAGAAGGTATTTTAGCAACCATTGCTCATCAATTTATTCATCTGTTAACTGTTATGTTTTAGGTACGATCAGTTAAAAAAATATCAAGTTTGTTTGGAAAGATGAGAATTAAAAAATTCAGCCTTATTAGATTATAATAGTGAATTTATCCTACTTGTAACAACTATCTGGCTGAAATGTCTGGGCTGAAATATTCACAGCCAAAATGTCCAACATTCATGATGGGTGTATCAGGTTACCTCCTGCTGTATTCTGTGATAGTGAGGCCCACCATGTTGCCAGCACAAACCTAATTAATCTTTCGACTTTACAGTTGTCCTTAAACCTAAATACCAGCATATTTAATAAGATACTTACGAACTATATACCACATTAAATAAGCCTACCAAATATGGGCAACATTTGTTTGTCCTAAAGTACATTTTAGCGCATTTTCAAACTGCGAAATGTGTGCATTTCTGACTCGCTCGCTGTGACATCACAAGACGTCCACACTGTACAGGCTACCAGTAAGCAGTTTCGCTGGAGACATTTTGTGGGGGAAAGAACAGCGATTTTCATTTGCTCTGTGTGGGGCTGTTACTGATAGACTAGGATCATCATTATCCCCATGAGAGCGATCACAAAAATATTTAATGTTATTAAAAAATGGTTACTTAAAATGTGAATATCTCTGTCAGTTTTCAAAATATTTAAGCGATCGCTCTAGGGATGTTTGTTGAGACCATGCTGAGTATTTGTAGTTAGTTTGGAGGTAATCCGATGGGCCTCACTACCAAAGACTCAAGAAACAAATAAAACATTTGACATGAAACAGACCTGCTTTATGTGATATATAATCTATGCAAGTTGCCAGTTAATTCTGCACAGGAAACTTTTGGTTTCTATTCATCAGATGTTCAATTCAAAATTTGTCCATAACTGACAACAGTTTATTCATTTTGTTTTATGGAACTAGAGCACAAGGATTTTCCTATCACTTGTCCTGAGCTTGACGTATTGTGGAATAAAATGACATTTCCCTTATCTTGGGCAAAAAGTTATTGGATCTGGTCCCGAGATTATGAAACCTTTTGACTAAATTTCATGCTCAAACTTACGTTTTATATTGTAGGGATTTGTGAGCAAAACTGGGAGTTGATAATGAAAGCGTACTAAAAAAGGTTTAGCAATCTCAGGGCCGGATTTTGTAAACCGGAGGACATTTGCAAGAATTAGTGAAATTTAGTCTTTTGATGTACTAGTATTAGTATTTGTGAAACTGGTTGTCCATCTGTTGGCCACCTGTTGGTCAAGGATCTTGGGGACAAAATGGTTTCTGAGATAGACAACAAGCCAGAGACTGTTTACCAGGAACAAATTCATTATGTGCTGGTAGTGGTAGCATTAATTCCTTACACATCTGTCTCAATATGTTTCAATATGTCTCAAGATGTCTCAAGATGTCTCAAGATGGCCCAACACATCTCAACATGTCTCAATATATCTGCAGTTCTCAGGAGGATGAGGAATAATTTTCAAATGAATGGTGTAAAAGTTTTACACATCCATTACCTTTTATGAATGTCATGGATTTCATCGTGAATCAGCAATTAAGTTGATCCAAGAGATTTTATATGCAAATACCGGTAGTTGCACTCAAATGGCTGGCACAAAGAGTTAGCACTTTTCATTTAGAATACAATTTTACATATAATATAATATAATATTCTCAATAGATTATTGACATTGATGATATTAAATTTGACTATAGTGAAAACTGATAAGAAAAATTATCAACAAGGATATCTAATCTTGTGGTAATACACAACATACATAGTTTAGTAGTTCCATTGCTGGATTGCAAGGATATTAAATCTCATGGTAATACACAACATACATAGTTTATTAGTTCCATTGCTGGAGTGCTAGGATATCAAATCTCATGGTAATACGCAACATACATAGTTTAGTAGTTCCATTGCTGGAGTGCTAGGATATCAAATCTCATGGTAATACACAACATACATAGTTTATTAGTTCCATTGCTGGAGTGCTAGGATATCAAATCTCATGGTA
>JAULBP010016652.1:0-23517 GCA_032355345.1 Lepetodrilus pustulosus
TGATTGTGCACAAGACAAATGCATGTGGTCTTTCAACACCGACGTGGTACTACCCAGAGCTTTCTTACTTAAAAAAAAATATACATTACACAAATGACAAATGCAACATATGATGAAATTAAGTTATTACCAGTAATCAACATGTAGACCTACTTATAATGATGTTTGAGTTTGACGAGCCTCTATCAGTAACAGAATAGAATTTTATTATCATAGAATCAAATGTAGGGTCATCAAGAAAATAAATAACTGTACAATAAAGGTTTGCAAATTACAAAGTAAGGATATGTGAATATTTGTGAGAATATTGGTGGAATTAATTTAAATTAACATTAATTAATTTCACTTTTATAAAGTTTGATATTTAATTTGGAGCTCGAGTGAAGTGTAATCACAAGATATAAGACTCATTGACTTAGAGATTGATGGACATTTACACTTCCTGATAGAATAAGCAAATAACAAATGATAATAAAAGATCGTTTTGACATTCTGTGTTTGGCCAACATCGAGTTATCTCCTCGTATGCGCGAGGTGATGCGCACTCATAACAAAATGTCTGCGTCCATGATCGTGCGGAATATATGAAGACGTCCGGGTTCCCATTGAGAATCCGGATGGAATGAAACGTTTACAGATAACTTTTACAACTCTTTGTCATGCATATGGCCTAGTTAATGCGAGTTGTGTCCACTATTTGAACTTCATGGCACTGAAAAAGGAATTGAAACTTTTATTCTTTTCTATTTCGGTTCGGTTTGGTGTCACAAGTACGAAGCTGTACTTTCTGTATATACCGAGTACGGTATACAACCATAATAAAATATATACAGCAGATTCATAGTAATCAGCAAAGGATTTATTCTACTACAATGAAATATTACGTTTACGTAATGCCATTTTTAATCGTATAATGATTGATCATAGAGTTTGTGATCGATCTGTTGATCGAAACGCAAGACCAACCAATGCTCGACGAAATTGATTAATCGGAACAACACTAATTAATAGAAATACCAATGGTTTGCTATAAATATCATATTTCAACGAGTTCAACTCTCTCAAGTATTAAGAAAAGATATGCATCATGTTGCGGTGGCAAGCTTCCCGTTGTTGCAAAGAACACAAAGGCATTGAAATTTAAATTGATTTGCATTTATTCAATGACATGACATTTGACTAGAGAATCAAGTTATTTGTAGCACTGTTCTTGTAGCAACAAGAAAATAAATAGCTATCATCTGATCAATGTACATATAATACATTATACATATCTACATGTGAGCAAAGAGTGTTCGTGTGATGAATGCTGTATATATATTGCACAGTGTAATATCTCAGTGTTCTGTGATGCACGTAGATGCATGTATTGAAAGAAGTCGGTCGGGTGGGATATCACCACTGTCCAGATCACATGTACAACTATCAAACTAAGAGTCACTGTCTCATTGTGTCCGTTTTCACCTTCGATAACGCACTATCTGTCATTCACAACCACTATGAACAAATCCATGTACAAAGAGTCACATCTGAGTCACATCATCCACACCAATGAAAGCACTGTTTGTAAGAGAGTTTGTCCAAGCACTACCACCAACCCAAGTCTGTTTTTCTCCCACTACAAGTTGGCCAGGGTCTTGATCTTGTTGGATCTGTCGCTCTTGTAGAAGTGATGGCTGAACTTCTTGAACTTGCGCACCAGAGCCTTCTTGTCCAGAATCCTGTGCTCTCCGGGAGTTCCGGTTCCTGTTCCGGGCGAGAACAGCTTCCTCCTCATCACTGGCTCGCTGTGAACGGATCCTGGGTAGTACGGAGGTCGCGGGGTGGAGGTCCGGACACTGGGGCTGTGGCTCGAGCTCTTCCTCGAGGACCTCTTCTTCCCGATGGGGCTGTGGGGGATCTTGAAGATGGGGTCGGTCAGCTTGACCGTGGCGGGGGTGGGAGCAGGGGCACGGCACTCGTTGCTAGAGGAGGACGGGACTGAGCTGCTGACGGTGGTGTAGCTGCAGTGGGAGCCTACGCTGCTGTAGTGGGGGGAGTTGCAGGGTGCGAAGATCCCGCTGGAGTTGACGCTGTCTGCGGGGCTGTCTGTGAGCACAGTGTCAATGAGGGAGGTCTAGTTCATGGAAGACATACGACTACAGTCCGTGGTAAAGTTACTAGTGGTGGTCATAGCACTTGCTTGGGTGTTGCTGGGGTTGATGCCGACGACGCGTCCTGCGCTGCTTCCACTGGAGCTAGACTTGCCTGGGAGGTCGAGCCGCTCCTGGAGTGGGGAGGAGTCGAAGGTGTCGCTGACGTCAGAGGGCTGGATGCTGACAAACTTGGCGTCGGACGTGGAATGGACAGTGTTCTTGTCCCAAGAGGAGTTGTTGATGATGGGGAGATCCACCTTGGTGGAACAGCGGGGGAGGCCTCGGTCCTGGTGGTTGTTCTCGGCGAAGACTCGCGAACTGCAGGTAGAGGTCTCGATGGTGGACACCATGTGAGTCAGATGAAGAGACGGAGCTTCTCGGTTGCGCTGGTGACGACGATGACGGCGCTCGGAGGAAAGTTTGGGGGTTCCTGAACTCGACTTGCGGACTCGGCGCGAGCGATGCTGGCTGCTGCGGCGGCTTCTCAGGTACGAGCCCTGGAGGTCGGCGGGGTCAGAGTTCTCGTCAATGGACCACGTGTACACGCTGGAGTTGCTGCTGCTGCTTGGGAGGACGTTCGAGGGGTCAGAGATCAACGTGGATGACATCAGAGGATGGCTACTGGTGCGGGATGATGATGTCTTGCTACGGGATCCATGGCGACTGGACTTGCGGGAACTGGAGGTGGAGTCTGTCCCAGAGCAAGGAGTCGACGAGGTGCTGCTGGACGGACGCTTGATGACGAAGTTGGAGAAGGAGACTCTCTGTTCGGCGCCTTCCACCTCTCGGACTGTGGTGTTCCCGCCGGGCGCGACCTCTGGCCGGTGGAGCATCGTGCTGTTGTTGTTCTGCTTGATGTGAAGGAGCAACTGGTTGATCTTCCTCTGCCTGTCAATGGTAAAGTCTGAGTAGTACTGGACTCGTGACACCAGCTCCTTCTCGAGGTCAAGGTCAGGCACCACCTGGTTGTCAGAGGAGTCGGAAGACGTCTGAGGGCAGGAGTCGGATGACGTCGTCGCCACGCCGTTCTCCGATGTTGTGACGTCAATGTTGTTCGGCATGACCTTGCAGTTGCTGACAGGCTGGGGATTGGACACGGCTGCCACATGGTTAGAGTCCGAGTGGAAAAAGTTCTGGTTTGATGCGGCACTAAGGGCGTTGCAGTAGGTGTCGACAACGTTCAGGTTCTCGGCTTCGACCTCCGCAGAGTTCCTCGTGTCCTCGGGGCTGATGGACAGGTCAGAGTCAGTCAAGGTGCTTGTCCCGGCAAGGAGCTGGTCGATGAGGAAGTCGGCGTAGTTATAGTTGGTCCGTCGGGGTGTGCCACCGTGGTGTCCGTCGTTGCTGTTGCTGTTGGTGGTGTGGCTGGGCCGATGCGGTGTGGACATCCTCACTTCCACATCCACAGGAAACTCATCTTCCAGGCCGCAGGTCTGGAGAAGATGGCTGAACTTGGACTTGATGTTCACGATCTCGCTCTGAAGGGCTTGTTCCTTGGCCTTGATTTCTACCTGTGAACAAGACGAGGATAGTAAATAAATAATGCTAAGAAATTCACATGTTATTATTTAAACTGTTTGCTACCGTATCACACTTATTTACTAAATATATCACTGTTTTCCTCATGGACCACCATTTGGTGACTTTCCAAGGATAAATCTAAATCTGAATCTGCAACATAAGTGGCATCATAGACTAAATCCATCTGAAAGTATTAATTTGTTAATAAAAAAATATTAGAATGAAAGAATCAGTCTTTACCATTTGAGTGGGAATATTTTACCCATACATGATGTTTAGAACAATTCAAATTGTTTGAAACATTAAGAGGGATTATCATGCACAAATAAAGGTTGATGTTATTCCACTAAATTAATTTTAATTCCAAAATTAATTACAACATACAAAATATTTTGTTAATGATCATGATGCAATAATCCTTAATTACCTCTAAAACTACATATACATAAATCCATGATAACCCCTCTCAATTGTTCAGTCCACAAATAGGCTTTTGCAGCAAACAATAATAATTGTTTTTAAAATAGAAAATACACCCACTTCCTCCAGAAATGCTAAATAATAAACACTCACACACAACAGGCCTCTGCAAATACCGATTACATTTCTTATAGTCATAGTCACAGTGTTGTTTTACTCTCTCCAGAGCCAAGCAACATGTTTACCCATGACCGAGATTCTGGCAAATAAACTGACCTAAGGCAAAAATTTGGGTCTTATGTTCACCCTGCATATTTCTAATCTGCCTCTGGTGGTAAAAATCACCCTAAACACACTGCATGATTGACATGAGCTTGGACAATGACAGGGAGATGTTCTTAGCCCAGTGTTTTTCCACCAGGAGACAGAATGTCTGCCCTGTACAATGTAAGCTGGCTTGGTCAGGGGCCTGATTAAGGACCTCCATTCTTTTGTCTTTAACTTAGGGTCATTGTGTTGGAGTGTGCCATTCAGTGTGTCATTCACAACTTGTTGTTCTATGCCCGTTGTCACAAATTAAAGGCTTTGTACTGCCTTTGTTGGTCACGGTGTGTGGTGATGTCAACTTGTGTTTGTGACAAATTGGTGAAAAGTTGACAAACATGCCAACACTGTTAAGCAATTTTACTGTTGGACTACTGTCTATGTGTATGTATTTAAATACATATTAATTACCAGATTTCCAAATTTAAAAATTATATTCAAATAAAAGTAACTTCATTTTCAAAATGCACCAATAAATAAATAAATGTGTACTTTTTTATGCATTATTGTGACAATAAATATTTATTTTGGACCTCATTTTGTTTTGTAAATTTGGTAAATTGTTTGCAATTCATTATTTTATAATATGGTTTTTCCATATTTAAACTATAATGATTTTCAATGAGGGACAATCATATCTGATGTGTTTAAAACAATTTATATTTGTGAAACATTAAATATGTTTAGGAAACACTGAGCATCTTGAATTCACCAGAGAATACTTATAATTTAGCAACATCAGCATTGTGCACCCAGCTATTCCTCTCCTTATCTCAGTGTAAAATCAAACACAACATCCCACTAGGGAACTGGTTCCCTGGGAAACGAGGGTTGTAAAAGGGGGAGCCATAAATGCATCTTTAGTTTGCAGGGTGCTTATCTTACTGGGGGGGAACAGAGGTATGTGAAAGGGTCTCGCTGGGGCCAGCCGCCCTTGCTAGATTTACTGCCCCTTACTGGTCTGTCTTGCATGGCCTCTGACATACCACCTAATGCTTTTTCAGTGGTCAGTTATGTCACTCCAATGCATAAACTTCACAATAGAGCAAGGCACTGACCAGTGGATAAGAAAATTTGAACCCATTGACACTGTCGGATCAAAAGGGGGTGTGAATGTCCAGAAGAAGTAGTTAAATGTTTATTGGAATTTTATAAATGTTATGGGGTGTTTTGATACAAGCGAATTGAAATACAGTTGTGGGCAATAAAAAGTTTAATATGAACTCTATTGATGGTAGCTGTCGAAGTGTGAGTAGCCAGAGCATTGTGGCTTTATTCAGAGCGAAGGTTAGGGTTATGTAAAAACTAATGCTGGCAATAGTCGAAACTTTTAAGTAGGGTATGGATAAAAAGTCTACCAGCCTAATTGTTTGAAATTAGTGAGGATGAAAGTTTTACAGGGAAATTGTTGGATAATGCCTTGAATGTGCAGCTGTTCTGTGAATAATTAATATCATGTGCAGAAATAATAGTATTGGCTGATGTGGACGTCAAATGTTGCATATGGGTGACAGATTCTGTAAAATGCACTATGTGAATATTCTTTATACGTTACAACTGTATGTGTATGTTGCGAAAGTAAAGACCATTCACCAAAAATATAGTAAGGTCCATCTGAAGCATTTGGTGGGGTGAATATGTTATGGGGCGGAATGTCTTGGGGTACAATGTAGATGGGAAGAGACATCATACAACCAGTCATTTACCCATTAGTCATTTACATGTTATAATCAATTTTGGAAAATACCACATGCTGTCAAGGATGCAAATTCTCATCTCCATAGTGACAGCTATTATACAGTGATGGGAATAAATATTTGTGTTTTCTATTATGGTATGTAAAATAATGTTCAAGTAAGAGTATTGTAGATTTATTGCTATGGTTTAGACATATTTTATTCCAAAAATGAATGGATATCTAAAGATTATAATAATAATATGCTAATATAATCAATTTTTTTTTAATGGAATCATATAAAAACAGGACTGTTTTACATAGGAGGGTTTTAGACACAATAAATGCAGATGATCTGTAGCCATGTAATGTAAAAAATACTTGGAGGTAAACAATTTTGGTAGGCACATGTGTTTGTGCCAGATTGGTGGCAACCAAACATAATGCATACTGACAACCACTATATCAACTATACTTTTAAAATTCAAAATGAATATTGTTAATTCTAAGGGTAATCCAACATGTTAGTAACACTTTTGGCTGAACATGCATGATTACAGTTCAACAAAGACTAGAGCAGCCATTTTGAACCAGTTGTAAACAGACAAGATGGTCAATAACTCATCAAGTGTGCTTGGTGAACTTTCTATTGGAATATTTAATTAATGTAGATGACCAATTGATGGAAATGTTGATTTACTTGAAATGTAAATTACTTACAAAGTGTGAAAAACGTCCCCTGATGAAACTTTCCCCAGACAACTCATGGCTGACTTCTACCTCTCCACGAAACTGTCCATAAGTCACATTTCAGAACACTCAAAGTAAATCCAAAATGTCCCAAATGGTTGAGTCCAATCCAACAGAAGATGGTTGCTCAGAACAGCATCAACTTCCATTTAACGTCCAAGCACATGCAAGTGTAGTGACCACAATGTCTGTCTGTCTCCTCGCCAGATAGCAGTGGTCAGTCAGCCAGTGACCAGAGTCCAGTTCACAATGCAGGCCTGATTAGCTCATACTGACCAATAGGGCTATACACATGCAAATCTCATGGCCCCTGCTCATTATGCCATGGGGCCCTGTAGGGGTTCAAGTGGTCAGCTTCACCACATCACCACAATCCAACCCAAGCTAACTTTTTTGTTTTAACAAATTAAGCACTGATGTTTTCATAGTGGTAATTTATATTAATTTGATGCGTTTGAGAAATGGGAATGTTAGGATTGTAACAGTTTGGATTGGGGGAAAGTTGATAGCACCTTTGCGAGACCCCTGTCAGGGAGACAGGGTGTTACATTGTGCTAATTATGGGAGTGTGGTCAGCCCAAAGGGGCAGACAGATGTAGGGGGTATTGTTGGGGGTCACTAGGGCTGCATCCTACATAGACTCTACACAAGGAAAGGGGAGGGGAGGGTTCTCACTGAAAACAATAACCTGGAACTTAACCCCGGGTTTATGCCACTTGTTACAACCAAGTTCTTCTATACCGCATTATGAACCCTGTAGGTCCGTCCCTAAGACAAGCTGGTCATAATTATACCAGGATCCATTTAATTAGGTACCAAAAGGGAATTAGCACGTCTATGTTAATTTTTCTTGTTAATCCCAGTCCGATTCAGCAGTGTAATAACTTTGCCACTGTGTGTCCAAATTCTAAAAGTTTGAGGCCAGCAGTGAAACCACGATTGGGTCTTTAATAAAAAGTTATGAGGATTTTATGGGTGATGGTATCTTTAAAGTTGCAGTATGGTACAATGATCAAAGGAAACTGAAATTCAATCATTGAATTGATTGTAAACTTTTCACCTGTAAAAATTGTCTGGCACCCTTTGTCAGAATAAGTAGAGAAAGATGACACTTGGGCAACAAATGCTTAAATTTTGCAATGATGAGAAGGTTTTCACAAAGGCATTTAATGGAAAGGGTAAATAGTCTAGTTTTGGAGAGAAATTACATTTTAACTAGTGTTTGATACACTACAAAGGGAAGGGGTGGACAGATAGATCTAGTTCAAACACCCAGCCCTTCAGTGGATACATTGTGACAATCTGAATAGAACCTTTGTGACCTAAGCAAGCAAACACTCAAGCCAGAGTCAATAGTTGCTCAACTCAGCTAAGCTTCAGTGAACAGAACGTATTGCACGAAGCGCCTTATAATCACCACTGACCACCGCAATTGGAGGAAGAGTCGTAAAATGTCATCATTTGACCATGAGTTATCTCCCATGTACCATAACTATGTTAGGATATTTGATAGGTCAGAAAATGCATGTTCAGCCACTGGTTAGTTTTTATGAGAGATTTTGTATCCAATAACTTACCATATCTTTCTGGAGCATCATGTACATCTCATCTGTGGTTAGTTCAGTAATGTTGGCATCTGTCTCCATACTACACTCTAACCAATCTGAAATAAAAGTAAAGAAATTTAATAACAAGAATATGGAAACAAGGACCTTGCCGATCCTGGAATTTGAATCAGAGTGTCCAACACTCTACCAACTGAGCCAGAAGGGCAATCCCTCTGGCCAAGGCCAGTAGGAGCATGTTATATCACACCCTGCTACAATTACATAGCAAATAAAAGAGGTTCTTAAAACTAACAAAAATTCCCATGAGACAAATTCCATGGAGAAACACCTCTGGGAATGCATTAAAATGAATTCATAATTATATGTCCATGCTTGTGAAAACTTATTGGAAAGTTCACACTGCCCTGTCGACTAACAACATAATTGCTGTCAATAAAGCCTTATAGTATGGGGAAAGTTTACACCTCGTAAAAGTCCTTGCAGTTAATTAGGTGTATAGACTGGAAGAGCATACCTGCAGAGAATGCAACTCTCACACTCCTCTCCATAATTAACATGTCCACCTGTCCAGGTGTGAGACACAGGTGAAAACTCAGGTAAAAACTCAGGTAGATTTGCAGGTAATTGCATGTAATGTAATTGCATGTAATATAGCCATGCAGCAGCTGTTTCGAAGCGCCCAGGTGAACGCTCGATATCGCGGGTAGCACTGTCGTGAATACTCAATATCACGGAACATGTCCTGCAGAGAGATCGGCAATCATTGATCGTATGCGTGTTTCTGACTTAAATGAGCAACATCACCTGCCCGTCCTATATATACACATCTCAGCATGTAGTCATGGAATTTATCCCCCGTCAATTAAACCTTTGTATTTTCTACCTTCAAATTGGGAGACCTGTGTCCCCCGAAACTGAGCCCTCCCTTTGTGGTTCACTAATTGATTATCTCCCCTTGCTATCACTGATTGTGTCAATGTTTTTTCCACTGTAGAGCTCCTGGATTAAGTGAGTCTGTAATTTACCTCCAACCACATCCATCCAGTTCAGCTATCTAGGATTATCAGTGCCCTGGATCTTTAAGATTACCCAGGTCATAAATCCTATAGCATCTGATGGGCAGAATATGACATTTTATGCCCTAATAAACAAACCTGGCCATTATCAATGTGTACATTGTTCTATATCGTGTTAAAGTTAATTGCACATTGTTTTAATAAAAACAATAGTTGGTATGTGTTAATAACTGGGAATATAGTGTTGACTCAAAAATAGAATATTGTTATTGTAACTACCATTGTCACATTGGAAATAAAATGTTGCCCAAATATTTGATAAAATAATTACAAGTTTCTAAATATTGTGAAAATATACATTGTACATTAGTTTTTTTGAAAGTTTGTATGCATTAATAATTGACACATCAATATTGTAGACTCAAAATAGAAATTGTTATCTGATATAACTGAAAAATATTGAACGATATATTTTATACAATAATTCTTATTGAAATTATATAAGTGGCCTTTTTTTTTTATTTTAATTTATTATTTACCACTGACACGTAATTCTCGTAAATTTGACAGATATTTTCATGCCATAATTACAAATTCAAACCAAAATTTTACATGATTTATTTGAAACTAAGAGCAACTTCATTTTCCCTAATAGATTCCTAATCGTATATTGTTTGAGAGTTGACTTTCCTTTGGGTCAGACTTTCTGTCAAATTGATTAACGTTACATTAACACAGCCTGGCCACGGGTCAAGCGTGTGACTTTAAAACTTTTAAAACGGTCCAGGTGTGCTCTAAAACAAGCAGATGTCCGTGGGTCCAAAGATAGAGTACTAGTAACCCATCCCTCCTCTCTAGCCGATGGTGATACCGGCTATTACACTTGATTAGAGGTACCAAAATAAAACACAGACCGCAAAGCCCTTAATTTGTAAGCATGTCGGATCAGATTCTATAATTGTCGTGAGTATCCGTGACAAGTACTACAAAATTAGCAATCTAATGTGCAGATTTAAATAGCAACTCTTAACATGCTTAGACTATTAGGCTGGCAATGCTCCACTTATTGATAGAAAATGTCTTTAATTGTGAAATATTTTATTACTAGTTTCCATTGAAGATCATTTAATTGAAATGTAATATGATATGGCTTGATACAAAAGAGTTTATGTAATTTTGAAATCTTTATTTTATTTGCATGGATAGGATAGCTTAAGTTTGTTAGAACTATCTTAATATATAAAATTTATTAGCTTAAGTTTATTATAATTATGTTTTAAAATGGTAATCATAGTAGTATAATTAATCTTAATATTAATTACCATTAAACTCAATATTAAAACAAAAATGAAAGTTTATTTAGATAATAATTATGGTGAATACAAACTACAATTAAACTGAATAACAGTTGCTAATTACAGTTAAACTGAATAACAGTTGCAAATTAAACTGAACAAATACACAATAGCACTGAACAATACACACAAGCAAATGACATGATATATTTTTACCTTGAACTTGTGGAACAATGTGGTAGGTATTCCAATTCTCTTCAATCATTGTAAAACGTGTTCGTATCTTTCTCCAACATTCAGATTTAAAGAACAACCTCCATCTGACTACACTTATATATATCTGCTCCAAGTGTCAAATCTCTTTAGCCTTGAGTGACACAATCTGGCCACTACAATTGGTCCCTGTTAATGCTGCCATTTGATTGGCTGGGCCATGTGAGGCCCTGTTACCTGGTTGTTTGCTTAGACAAATGGGGACAGAGAGAAAACACATGGTGGTGTTTACGAAAACAAATCTCATTGAGTCACTCACTCATTGTCAGAATCAATCAATGATTTTAATTCAATTTGGCCTGAGCATTGAAAGTTTGGATGATTTGGAACTTGTGTATCTTTTAGACTTTTTGTAATTTTGTTTCAATGTTAAAGATGGTCAAAGGTAGACTGACTATGAAGGTGTTCCTGGTAAGTGTAAGAGTAGTTTTAATTCATGTGGAGATTTAATTTATTTTGTGTGGGCACTCATGTTATTAAGGTTATAATTGTGAGATAATTTAGATAGAGAGTACATATGTCTTGATTTTTTCCTGATGAGATTATTCTACTAAATGTGGTGATTTCATTAATTTTTTTTAAGACCAAAAATATCTCTACATGTATTAACTGATATAACCTTGGTATAATGACATTATTCATGTACCCTATGTACTATAACATAATCCTGTATTTGGCAGTGGAAATACTCAATAAGTTGTACTTGCAAATTAAGCATCCCTGTTTCAGAGTTACATTTAGGAAGGATCTGATATTGTTAGTACTTAATTATATTCAATATTTGGCTACACATACTACTAATAGGTTTTTTAACTGGCAAGCCATGATATAACTGAAAGAATCCTTCAGTTTGTGTTTGCTTTTGTGACATTCACCTTTAAGAAAAGAACAGTTTCATTGCAAAATATTGGGTATATCTTTAATAAACTAATCAAGACTTAAGTTCGTTAGGTTCAGTCAACATACAGATGTAGGCACATACAGTGTATTAATAACAGCATGGTGTTTTTTAGGTCACTTCCAGCATTTAGGCATAGCTGTAATGGTAATTCTTATATTTACACACAATTCATATTGGAATAATTACATTTAGTCTGTGGCACCCCTTGTTCTTACCCAAATACATGTATTCATATAAACCCTTAGATCAGTTAACCAAGTCTACATGTGATTACTGTAAAATCAGAGGGTAAAGCATTTCAACACCTCCTTTCATATTAATAATCATACAAATCATAATTCATATTTCATATTTATCCTATTTACTTCCACCATGGGTAGTCTAAAATACATTTTGCTTGTGAATATTGACTATGGTTAACTAAATATTTTGCTATATTTATAAATGTAAATGTAAAGTTGTAAAGGATTTGGTGTTAAAAATATTTTTTTTAATACGATAAATAAACAATAAATAAATACTAACATTTTGGCTTGATAGTGGACAAGACAATAGTGGGAATGCAAATAGACACATTTGTCAATATATCACTGTATATCCCATAAGCTCAATGTTGTTCTATCTTCTAAGCTTGATCACCGTTGATACCTGTCCTTTATTCCAATGTGGAGATAATCTAAAGCCTAGTTACACCTGGGATATCCATAACTATTGCATCACACACCTGGCCAGGGTTTGGCCAGATAAATACATGGCCCAACATCCTACTTCACCCATTGTTAAATCTACTCAAGCATTTCTCAATATCTAAACATGTTTTTCTTACAATCAAAAATAAAAAGAGATTATACCTCAGAGCCTGTCTTGAGGGGATGGCAAGATTACTTTATGAGGTTTGCATTGATGTGGTTTATTTAATTAAACGTAAACTGATTAACTTTGTTTGTACATTAATCAAAATAGTTATCCGATGTTTGGTGTCTAAATTTTAGAGTTAAAAATGTCATGTGTTATCAGAGGTTATATAAAGCGAATAATGCAGGTGGATTCTGGACCAAAGATGAGAATGATTGTAGTAATTCTTTCAGTTCAGGACCAGGTATGATGTGACAACTATTCCCAACTTACTACATATACAGCTATAACATTGAAGATTTGACTTAGAATATAACAAACTAAATAAAATAATAAGTACCGTGTTCAAAATGCATAGTTACCTTTCAGATACCTATTAATCCTCATATCTGCTCCCATACAATATCATCCAATATATCACACCTGTAGGTATATGGTTCACGGATCGCACGGGGAAGAAGAATAAATGATACAAATAAAACCCTAGTAGCCTTATAACCCCATTTCGGTCCCAATACACGGGTGGTGATCCAGCCAATAACGGCTTTGGGAATTCCGGGAGTAGGCCACCTATTGAATTGGCGGAAGAGCTGGAGCAGCACAGCTGAGTACAGGTGCAGAGGGGAGTAAGCCATGAACTTCAAAGGCAAGGTCCAACTAGGTGCACTATTGTAGATATAATTAGCCAATCTAATTAAGGGTTAATCCCTTTGAGCCGATATATGGGGACTGGGTATACCAAGCCAGCTTCCAACAGTAGACCTGCTTGGGGTGAAATAATCACACAATAATTACAAGTTTTATTGCCTGTTGTAAAACTATAGGAGGAGTTGCAAGTTTGAGCGGAGGTGTTTTTTGTCTCTCAATTGTTGATCTTTTAAAAGTTTCTTTTGGTAACAGTTATTTTATTGCCCTAATTACCAGTTAACCCATCGTGGGGCATACAAGTTTGTATACTGGAGTCAAGCATCTGTAAATACTCGTTGTTAATGAGGAATTAACAAGTCGTAAAGTAGAAAGTGTAACTCTGAGTTGTAAAATAACTTTTTGAAGTAGTTGATTCCAAAATGGGATTAAATACCTTTAGCCTACAGGTGTTGTGGTGATTAAGTATTTTAAAAAATAGGTTTTGTATTTCCAGTTTCTTTAATGTGGGATAGTAAGAAAATTAATTTACACACAAACTTGTGACTAAATGCAAACATGGCATTATTGGGGTTATTAAGGTGGTTCATGGATCCAGGTTTATTCATGACAAGTATTTATTATCAAGAAATGACACAAAGGACCATATGGGAAAAGTAACACAGACAATAATCAGGAGACAAATGTTTTGTTTGAACGAGGTGGCGATTCTCTGTCTGAGGATTAACATAAACATATTTTATGGTGAGATTTGTCATATTTTAGTACAAATATCTTCGTTATCACTTCCTCCATCTTCAAGACTTCCATTTTTAGTATTGAGAAGACTAAAGCACATCATGGCGAGGAGATTTAACTTCAAAGCAACACGACACCTAGCAATTATTATCTTTACTGTATTAAAACCAAGGGATACAATAGTGATCCTTGCCTAAACCCCGTTCCTGAACACCCCTTTCCTGCTTAGAGGGACCGGTCCCCGTGGGACCCCAAACTGGATCCCTCCACCCTGGATGCGCCCGTATTGTTCCACGTCCGATACAGTAGCCCCTGATCCCCTAAATCCCCTCGTGACTCTTGTTAGGGAGAGTTTACTTGCTGGATGAATCCATGAGTGTAATCATACTGTGTGCGTGTATCATTATTTCTTTAAGATATCTGTCCAGTTGGCATCACTGTGTGTAACCGTCAAGGCTGCTGTCATCCATGGTAGCTTGGTATACTGTACTATCATTTCTATCCTTACATTCTTTTACTTTTTTTTGTCAGTAATGAACATTTTATGACTATTTTAGAAACATTCTCTTTGAGTTACTAACTACTAACACTGCCAGACATAATTTCAGGATATAATGTAATTACTTCAATTTCAACTCATTAACAAATGCACAGCATTAAATTATGTTAAATAAATGTAAGTGAAATAATCTTGAAAGCAGCTCTAAATCAACCAGTCAAATTGAATTTAGCAAGTTGACAATCAACACAATATGTATATACATATTATTCAATAATTACCAAGAACTAAGCAAATTATTTTCAGAAAGTTAACCACAAAGAATGTAGATTTACATATTTCATAACTGAAAAGATTCAAATTGCAAAACTGTTAAAGATTTACATGGAATAATGAAGGTCAGAGTGCACACCCCTGCTTCATTATAAGTTATGGGCCCAATTTCTCAGCTAATTGACATTTGTAATGTCAGTGATAGCAGTGATTTAATATGTGGGCTCCGATTCTGTGGAAGGGTTCCATAATTTATTAAGCGTGTTTCCGAGTGGGATATGTCTGTCAATTTGATGCCATTATTATGCCCAGTTTTACACATGGCCTGCTGATTAATGGTTTGTGTCTGTTCCCGTTGTCTTATGTTGGGCTGGCCTTGTTGGGCATCTAGGACCAGAACAGGGTGATATGTGTGTGTGTGCAGATAAGCTGCCTCTTCTTCATCAAGGTGATGATGTTCCAGTGAGGCCATCACCATGATCTAGGTCCTGACAGAGAATCTGCAGACCTCACCATTTATCATTGCAATGATTGGGTGGACTTGGCATGTTATATTTATCATGTGCAATGGGGACCCCCCTCAGACCGTGACGCCCTCACCACCCCCACCCCCACCCCACACACTCCAACCCTACACACCCCAACCTCATTCATTACCGCAACCCCCCCCTGCTTTTCCCCACAAGTTCTGACTAATTAACATCCCATGGTTAATTCTAATGAGGTATGAAATGGATTTCTGTTAGGGGGTCTTGTGGTAAAAATATTGCCATGCCTCGGTGAGCATTATGGTTCTTGCTTGGACACGCTTGGATGAATTTAATGACCGCTTGTGAATTTATACCAGGAAAGACTGACATTTCTGTTCAATTGTAAAGAGATGGTTTAAAGTGGTAGGCATGATGTCAAATTGTAATGTAAGACACCTAATGGACTATTATTCATAAAATTCATATTTATGGGAAGTTTAAGGAATATTAATGATTTCCATATGTTCAGATACAACGACATTCGGAAGTAATAAATGTTCACAAATTACATTAACAATTGAATTGAATTAATGTGTATTTTAAACAAACAAATTAGCGTCCACCATAACAACGTAGGTAGGCGCAGATGCTGTAAGTGGACAGGATGTACAAACACAGCCAAGAATTCAGATGTTTTCCTGCTGGATTTGAAAAGCTTTTCTTCTCACATGGTTGGATCAACTTGTTTAACGTTACGACCGACTCGCTTCCTGTTTAGTGCCGAGAGTAGACCTGCCTTCCCAAGGTGGACATGTGAGCGGTCAGTGGACATTCCTGACCAGGAACCCCTTGTCTCGTCTCTCCATGTGGGCCCAAGATGTGGAATTAATCCCAGTCCTCTGACAGGCTGTTTTCCCATCCAAACCGACACATGACAAGTCTGTGGGTTCTAGACCAGAGATCCCAGCCCCTTCGCCACTGACCCCTACCCTTCTCCCTGTCCAATTTGAGGTCTTGTCATAGAAACCCCTCATGATCCCTCTCGGACTCCCTGCAGATCCCCAATTAGCACAGGTCCTATTGCAGGGCCGTTTTGTGTCCCGCTTGCTTGGAAAAACAAGAGGAATCCAAAACCCCACTTTTAAAAAAAAAAATGCTTGACCCCGAACCCCAACTCCTACCCCTACCAGGATAGTTGTCATGCCAAGGCCAGCGAAGTAAGAGTTGCAGATACAAAAATGTACCCCTGTTCATTGAGGACCCCATACAGGGCCCTAATTAATCAGGGCTCTGGATCCTGTAATACCATTGTGGTGGTGGTAACTGACAAATGACTACAGGTCAATGCAACTAACAGAATGAAGTCTAGTGTCAGTGTCCAGCAGAGCAAGGGTCTTGTGTCACGGGTCTCTAGGAGACCTGACACTGGGGATATGACAGCACCAAGAAGACGTTCTCGGGGTCTTATGACAGAGGCTTGTTCTGGGTTCTGTCAAGAACCTTGGGGGGTGGGGATTACCCTGATAATCTCAGTAGGGGGGTCAGGGGCAGGCTGCATGCTCTCCTCATTAGTGTGGGCCACTTGGACCATGTGTATTGGAATGGTTATGTAAAGCTGTCCCTTCCTGGGTGGGAAAGTGGACATGCTTGTGTCTTTCCTTGTACCTGTTGCACAGATGGTCTGAGGGTGGGGGAGTGGGTGGGGACGAGTGGAGTTGGTGGGGAGTTGAGCAGGGGAAATAGGAATGAAGGTCAAGGAGAAAAACATATGTCCAATAAAAACCATTGAAAAATGGTTGAAGGACCGTATTGCCATGTAAATACCATTCTTAAGATATTCTATAAGATATGATTAATTGCTGACCAATGTATTCACATACTAAGAGGTATGCGGAATCCACGTCTTGAGCGTTAAGCTCGTATTGGGTATTCAGATTGATGGATGGCTGCCAGTAGACAGTGAATGGTTCAAAAATCTTGTTTTTTTCATTGCTGGAATGAGAAATTGTAATCAAATGACTCCTTGCTCTTGTAAGTTGTAAGCTGCTACAGGGGATTGACATGGGTAAGTAGGGGCCACGGTGGGACTCAGTGGGTCCCATAGTGATGCCACACTCCACCCAGCAGGGGAGGCGATCTGGCATGTCCGCCAGCAGGGGGCGCCATGTGCACAACAGTTACGGCTCTTTACTTACAAGTGGTATACGAGAGATAGAGCCATAAAGTCCTACGTCATAAGTAGCTCTACTCATTATTAGGGTGTCAACCCGCCTGGAGTGTGAGTTAAATTGTGCTGATCAATTTTGTATTATTTGAACCTGGTCAGTTTTTCAATTGAATTAACTTTGACATTTATATTTATTTATGTTATTACGTCTTTAAGAAGTGATTTAATTTTCTTTCAATGTTGATGCTCACAGTTGTATTTACTTATGATACGTCTTTAAAGGTCATTATGTCTTTAAGAAGCAATTTATGTTCTCTTTCACTGTGATTATTGATAAACTTGAATTTTGTACTTACTTTTACTGTAGTTTCCAGTGGCCATACGTTCTAGACATGTTGATGGTGCAAAGATTCCAAGTCGAATGGACTTGGCCGGTTTAATTTTATTAACCCAACGATTTTATTCCATTTATTTTATTTTCACATCAATGGGAAGTAATTGTGACCATGTGTGACAGCGCTATAAAAAAAAGTTTGCGAAAGGGAAAGACGGCAAAATTGGATCATAAAGTTAATGTCTGACAATAGGATAGGAAGTGTCTCATCAAGTGATAGTCTATCTGATTGCAATGTGGATCAGGAAAGACAAACAGTCGAGGAGTAACATCTTTTCATTGGTCTGTCATTAACTAAACAAACAGAGGACGACAAATGTTTGTAAACTTTTGATTTCTGCGTGGGTAGCGCACCGAAGCTAATACCCTGCAATTACCAGGTTCAAACCCAGACCAGGATTAGCAGACCGGGACACTTGGTGCTTGGGGACCCACAGAACAGTGCAGTTCCTCCAATAAACAGGTCTGTTCCCAACAGCTCTGTAATTACTGGCTTAGAACACCAGTCGTCGTGGCTGAACGTACCCAAGTTTGAAAAGAATTATATACACAATATTTCAAACTATATCTACGAGCTTGCCTTCAAATTAAATAATCCCTGTTTACTTTCAATGACGAAAACCGGACCTTGATGTTACAACGAATAACGATGTTTAAGCTTGTGGGTTGATTTCTGTTGTTGTACGTGTTTGAGGACTTGATTTTTATCAAGTCGACACATTCTGTGAAAACATTGCCCCTAAGGTCTTTTGTGCTCCTGTTTTATTTTTTGTCAACATTCTTTTCAAGGTCCTACCACCCCTTGGGTTCCCCCAACCCCTCTTCTTGGTTTAGCAAAGCCTAATGAACTGAAGAGCGTTAATGGTAGCCCATGACTTCTCCTAGAGATAGATGATTATCTTTTAGGAGGTCAAGCTAGACTCCTTTTTAAGACTGTAAGGGCCAGCTTCATTTGATGTGCCTTAATCAGGTCAGCTATTTCCTAAAGCACACTTACACCCAGGTAATGAGAACACACATGGTCTAGCTACTGGTTGGCACGATACCCTGGGCCCTTTAAATGGGCATTGGCCCTTTAAATAGACACTTGGCCCCCCTAAAGCTGATCAGCAAACTCCATAGCCTTTGGTTACACAATTTCCACTTGCATGATTACAATCACTTTTAATTGAAAGAGTTATTATTGAGAGCACTTGAGAAGGTATAGCCAATTCAAGCTTGTTTTAAATAGTGCTGGCCTTAGACGTCCCTAGAGAGATGGTTGGAAAGTTTTGACCAAGTCTTATATTTTTAATTGAAAGAGTTGTTATTGAGAGTGTTTGAGAGACTTATCGCCAATTCAAACTTATTATAACAGAGTCCCCATCTCCAAGATGTCCCTAGAGGGTTTTACTGAGAGTCTTGGAAATATTTGCAATAGAGATCTAAAGACATGTGCAATAATTCTGGCTTTGATAAGTCAACGATGACTATCACCATCTTGATAAGTTGATTACGCGAGATAAACTTTTAATTAAAACATGTAACTGTAATCTCGGAAAATCAAATTAATTTGATAAAAGATACATTCATAACATTGATACAGTTCGTTGGTATCTTTGTTTATGTTTAATTGGATAAACTTAATTAACATTCAGTTGGATTATCTGATTTAATAGTCTATTGCTTCAATGAATGGCTTTGAATTGAGAATGGTTATTGTTGAGGAAATCTAAGCATACTTGATATTAATAATAACCTTCAAAGGACAATAGAAACATCTGAAGATGATCATGTTTATTTAACTTATGATGTAATACACCGTACAAGGAATATTTTTGTTATGGATCCTACTGACCTAGTATATTTGAATTCAAAAGCAGGATTCTTTTTTGAGATAATATTGCAAGCATAAGTGTTAAATTAAACAGGTGGAAAATGTGTCACTGTCTCTGTGGCCTTGACTAGGAGTCTAGTACCAGCAGGTGATAACTAGAGAACATCAGACAGCCTCTTTATACCGCGCAGGTAGCAAACCCTCACTATACAGCAATCAACATTTGTGTCGTGGTAAGTTGCAATAAACTATACCTGCTGATAGTTTATTACTGTTCCTCAAAGAAAGCGTCAGAAAAGGATGGCTACTTTTTTGAATTATTGGAAGGTTATGGCTCCGAACCCGGATGGTTTCACGGCTGGGCGGTTTTCCTTCATGCGTGTTGAGCGGGGAGTAAATAAATGACTTTTTCAGTCACAGGAGTAGTTCGTGACTAGAATATTTATAAACATCTCGGTGTTAGCCGTGAAATTTGTAGGTGATTTGAATTTCCCACCACAGTTTTGACAGGGTTACGGGGGTCAAGCGGGTCGGTCAGTTTCTGATGGCCCATTGCTGATGGCCTTGCAAAGAATATGGAGATCTATTTACCAAGTAGGCATTATTGTTATAGGCTTGTTATCACCCAGCAACCTCCATATCCCTCTATATCATGATCTTTATCAAGAATGTTTTTGTGATACATTCATCAAATTAAAAAATAATAATTCATACATATCTGACTCAGAGACTACAAAACTTTCTGAGTAGGATTTCAGGCTCAAGCTCAAATTATATATCAGACCGTGTTATATCGAGGGGGCACTGTATCTACAGCAGTAGCAATTTTGACAGTCAAGCATTTTGTAAAATGTTATTTGTTATGTTGACCAAAATCTAATTGAGTTTTTACAGACTTATTAAATGTTCTAATTATACTTTAAAATAACTGCTTTATTCAAAGGTGTGGGAAGAGAAACAATTTAAATGTTATTGTAGCTTTACGATATTTGTGTACACCTCACACATTCTGTCCTGATCGTGGTTGGCAAAGATGACGAAAATATTTAACCTTGTGTCATAATTGGTGATAACATCTATTGAATTATGAGAGTTTATGACTGCAGATTGTGTGATCAGCACCTGGACCTGTTGTTGATAGGGTTAATTGTGTTATTCTATGATATAATAGGATCCAGTCCTCGGGCTGAGAAATCCTGACCACCACTTAAAGCTTCCCCTAGGCTTTTAACCCTTTATCTCTTTATTCTGATATCCCTTGCAATAGATATATCATTAACTCATAAACCTCCATATTAGTCCCGAAGATCTCTGACTTTCAGGTGACACTTTTCGTGGACTTTTTTTTTGTTCCTAGGCAATCCAGGAATTTTATTCATGAAGATGTTCGGTCGCAATAAATTTGGCTGATTTAGGAGAGGACTTGTTCAAAGTGTTCAATGACGACTTGTCCTACAGTGCAATCATGTTGTCATATATTGTACGGTTCTGCAGCCCGAGGGTTAATCTATCACAAGTTGACAGCTCAAGGGTCAAGCATGACTATGAGATTTGTGACGGGCACACTCCACCATGGTTAACTACTGTCCAGTGATGAAGAAGAAAATTCGCCATTTGAAAGTTAAAATTTCTGATTTATTGATTTCTTGAAGTTCCCATGGGAAATATTTATTTTAGATTTTTATCTAGGTTAGATGGTACTATTAGTAAAAGTTGTTTTTAATTATATTATCAATTTAATTCGAAGTTTAATTTAATGATTTGATTTAGAGATGAGTAATTAATGTCAGTTATTCGAATGCATGTGCGTATGTGTATATTTATGAGTGTGTGTGTGTGTGTGTGTGTGTGCGTGTGTGTGTGTGTCTGTGTATGATATGCATGCATATGCATATGCATGAATCTTTGTGCATTCATGCATGCATCTATTTGTTATGATATACGATCTTGATATGCTATTGCATATATTTTATTTAAATATTAAATATTTTGAATAATAAATTGTCACCACAAAAAAAAAAGCCATTTGTAAAAATACATATATTGAAAGACTTATCTAGTTAAATTAAATGCTTATAGTATCGGTAACTTTGCGTGTATTTATATGTGCATGTATGTATTGCACGTACATGACAATATTTAAGACATCAAACATATAAGTATTAACACTTACTGCAAGCATCTGCCTGGCTGGCCTCCTTTGAAGCGATGTTGTCAACTCCCAAAATCATGATTCATATATAAATGTCGATATCCGGGTAAAGCTACATGCATGTGTATCTCAACTACAACACTGAGGTATGAGTCCAGCATGGATCGGTCATCCACAGATATACCCTAGCCTGTCACAACACTGAGATGCTCGTCCTTGTGAGTCGTCACACACAGAGAGGAGAAATTGGATCACAGTGATGGCTGAGATCACAACTCTGGCTTGGACCCAGTATGTGATGCGGACCCAACAGATTGGAAGGTGGTGGGTCCAATTGATGCTAGGTGTGGACCCAGTGGATAGGGCTGTGTTGTCCTTGATGTGGATGTACAATGAACCACTCCCAGGGCAGCTGCTGAACAGGGTGTGCGATCTCTGCGATTGGATTCGTACTGACAGGAACCTATCTCACCAAGGCCTTTTTACACGTGCCCTGGACCCTCTGTGCTGGTTCCTACACATGACGGAAGGAGGCTCAGAGGAGGTTCGGTCAGTCAGGTGTAAACAGTAGAAATTTCAACCTGCCATAACTGTCAGAGACAAATGAATCCCGCCTCTTTGTTCAAATTGGGGTGGTGTACTGAGGATCCTGGACTTCCGATTGGCTGAGACCCGGCTGTATTGTCATCCAGAGTTATTGATTGAGAGCACAGTCCAGGAGATGGTGGGGCTGGGGGTGGGGGTCCTAGGTGGGGGGGAGGCGGAGGGTCAGGTTTTCGGTAGGGAGGGGGGTCAGGCAGGGTGCCACGGTCACTCTGATTACATTAGGCTCTGGCCGCAGTGTTTCGGGGAAATTTGAACACCATCTGTTTACATGTGGCAAAACATGTCACAGTTGAGAATGTAAATAAAATATAAATCTTTCAGTTATACTTCAGATATTGATTTTTGGTTTGATTAATTTATGACAGTTAATTGATGTATTGTTTCTTTTCAAGGGGTACTTGGGAATGATTTTTTTTTATGGTGAATTATTGGAGAGTTTTTTTTCAAGTGGATGTTTAATGTATGTTGAAATAAAATAAATTAATATTAATGAAAGTTGCATTGTTATGAAAGCAACTGTTAATAAATGCTGACATTTCATATTTGTTCTTAATTGGAGAAGTTAAAATTCTAAGCCTTAATAGATTGATTTTATTTTCTATTTTTGTTCTATATTTGAAATTAAATGAATTAGAGATGGATAAGTGGATATTGTTTTTTATATGAATTACTTCATTAACATGTTTTTCCTCATGAATGACCTTAGTAAAGTAATTATTGAATGCTCATGGTAGAGTGAAAACAATTAAGCATGGAATTCATATTTAAATAACATGAACAATTCCATTTCGGCCACACTTGGGTAATACACATATGAAATAAACCATAGAAAACCACTTGGGTTGTAATAATACATTGCATACACGGGCAGTGGCCCCTCTATAGGACACGGTCTGATACACCACGGTTTCGGATATAACACAGGGTCAGCCGTGGATAACATCTTTTTAATTTTTGTTATTTCCCTGTAATATATAAGGCAGATACTATAACAGGGGGGGGTGTTATTTCATGGACCCGAACT
>JAULBP010016653.1:0-13884 GCA_032355345.1 Lepetodrilus pustulosus
TTTATAGGTAAGTTTCCATCACTGGGAAGAGGGTTAAAGCATTCACATATAGCGAGACATAATTTCCTATAAATTGTGCATAGTTGAATGAGGCGTTCTCAATCCCATAGTTATATGCTTTGCTTCATATCGTCGCTACTTCTAATCCGATAATCACCACACAATTCCCATTGGGTTATAGGTCCTGTGATTGGCCATGCTCTCCTGACAGCGATAACACATCAGTCTGTGCTATACGCTGTCACGCTACGAGGCTTTTCGTGTGTTCAGCATTATACAGAATTTTATTGGTTCAATTGGTGCAGGCTGCAAAACGGCAACATCCAAAACAGTGCATGATATTCAATTTAGAAGCTATCAATTAACGATTGATATCGTCTAAATTCCAAACAGTAAAATACAAGTTTTAGTACCGTTTCCTACCAATCGATTTGGTACCATTTTTGCCAATTCAATATTCGATTTTCGTCAATATCGTGAGCCGTTTTGGAAGTTGCTGTTTTGCGCCTGCACCATCGGCTAATAATAATGTGAACCAATCAAATTCCTTATAATGTTGTACACGCGAAACCCCTTGTAGTGTGACAGCGTGTAACACAGACTGTTCGCTGTCAGGAGAGCATGAGTTGTGGTAGGAATGATAGCTTAATAATGATAGTACTTGCCTGCCTATAGAAATGGTGAAAATATGTAATGGGTAAAATGCAAAGAATCTCCCAAGGAATTTTAGTGACTTCATCTTGGTGATCTAGTGAATCCAATTAAAAGCAAGTACACATGAAATCTATAAGAATCAAAACAATACTTGTTATTTATGAAAATTTAGTATTCCAAAGAATAGATTTTCTTTGCATATTCAATCATATTGCCCAAAATCTATTGGTCAGCCTGATGCACATGTATCAGTAATCATTATCACTGCACAGTAAGACATCACCAGTTTCTTCCAGCAGTTAGAAGATTAAGAGCATTTGCATGTGGAGCTTGCGAAGACTGATGACTTATCTCTGACAATCAGTGGTTGCTGAAGATATGAAACTCGGTTTTGTTCACAAATCCCCATATACATTTTGAGCTTGATTATGAAATGATACTCAAAATTGTTCATAATGCCAGATGCTGGTTTCTGAATCTTTTTGAGTACATTATCATGCTCTCATTTGAATTTGAGAAGAAATGTGAGTTGAGCCAAAAATTATTAAACTTTTTTGAGTATGATTTCACGCTTAAACTCAAATTTAATATGCTGCTAACAAAGAGTTCAACATGACATCCTCAAAATAGGTTTTGTAATTTCGGGATCATATCCGTATTATTCCTACTGGAATCCAGTGCTTGGAACTGCCAATGATTGATATATTTTTCCTGTCTGACCTGCATTACAAGAGAGGGTCATACAGCTAATCTGGGATTTACATTATATCCTGCCCTTATTTATGCCCGGACTTCAGACCTTGGACCTGTTGCTTTTGATAGTGCTGTCAGTGGAATACATCAAACCATCTGAGAACATTTTACACGAATCATGTGAATGGTTTACAACCAGTGTTCGAAATTACCGCTGGAAACTTACTAGCCCGAATAATGATACAAATAACAAATGTTTACAAAATACATGATTTTCTACTGGTCCTTAGGACCTTAGGCCAGTAGAAAATCATGTACTTTGTAAACATTTGTTGTTTTCTACTGGCCCTTTGGGTCGTTGCCTATTGGTGAGATATTCCTGCTGTGACGTAAAGCAATAATTCAATCAATAAAAAAACTGGCCCTTGGGATACCTTAGATAGATAGATAGATAGACAATCTTTATTATCCACACAAGGGGAAATTGATTTATGATACAATAGTATGATACAATTGCACACAAATAAATAAACACAATCACACACACGATAAACAATAAACACACACACCCACACACACCCACACACACACACACACACATGACAAGACAACAGTAGCATCAGAAGGAGCAATAGCAGTAGGAGAAATGGCCGGGCCAGCAGTAATTTCGAACACGGTTTACAACAGTTGAATAAGTACAAAGTGAGACTACCAGTCCTCTTGTGGATTACACATTAGTCCAGATATTTTAGTCCTTTACGATTATTATTTTATCTTGAAATTTTATTAATATTAATTCTATGAGATTAAATCTACTTTGAATGTCATTATGCACACCCATAATATCTAGAGTTATAGTAGTCTTCTGAAATAGTAACTTGATATACTATAATTACTGTAATATTATATACATGTGATGGTGTCATTTGCTTCAAAATGAAGTTGAAAATGGCCACCTTGCACATGTAAAAATAATTAGGTCTATATGTACCATATTAATGTTCTAATGGCTCTAATACTATACTTGTTAGATTTGACATTGTTAAAATACTAAAATATCTTTAAAAGCATTAATTTGGTGGAAATTTGCATATCCTTTACGGTATACAGAGTTAACTCCCCTAATATCCTACACGCGTTTCTTGATTTACGCAAGATGATTTCAGTAGATTTAGGTCTACATATTGGAAGCCTACTGGACTAATTTATTTTAAAAAATATATTATTTCTTACATTGACATTGCCTTAAAGTATGAAAATGTCTATTAAAACATAAATTTGGTGGACGATAATATAATTATTATCCTTTATGGAGCCTCTTGTCAGAAAGAAAATACAGAGTTAACTCCCCTAATATCCTACATTCGTTTCTTGATTTTCTCTAGATTATTCTTATTTGCAGTCGATCTAGGTGTAGATATTGAACGCATACCGTGCTAATTATTTTTAAAACATAATGTTATAGGAACACATAGTAATTAGGCTGATAAAAACATTCGTTACGTGATTGCTTTTGAAAGTTTCTGTTGGAGAGTAGAATGCATTGTGACGGTTCTAGCAGACGAACCGTGGGATGCAACTGTCATACGTGATAATGTAACAGAAAACACGATATCCGACAATGACAGCTCGATAACAACAGAAGCGAGCTTTGTCATTTAACAACTTATTTGTTTGCGGGGAACTATGGCCACAAAAAGATATTCTGGGGCTCCATTTGGAACACAAACTGCAAGGTGAGAAACAAAAATTGCGAAAGCTCATCAACATCGAATCAAGTCATGTCAGCAAAGTTTACCATGCATAATATTGACTACACTGGATCTGTAGGCTACATATATTCTTAAATATCGGTAGATATTTTATAGAGTGTCTTTTAAATAATAGTAACTGAAACTACAAACATTAATATTTGGCAC
The DNA here is from genome assembly GCA_032355345.1 of Lepetodrilus pustulosus. NCBI lineage: Eukaryota > Metazoa > Mollusca > Gastropoda > Lepetellida > Lepetodrilidae > Lepetodrilus > Lepetodrilus pustulosus. The sequence continues at coordinate 3,267 of JAULBP010016653.1, forward strand.
CATTATCAGAATAGTGTCCATGATACAGTCGTGTGACCGGTTTTCGTGGCATTAAGGTTCGAATCGAGCTGCACCCGAACTGTTGACAATTGCATCAACATTCTAATGTTAAAGGTAAAGAACACTTACTTCCTCATCCTTTTATCGCAAAACAATTCTTGTTTTTTTTTCCACGATTAAATTTACGAGACGCCGCCCAAGCAAAGTCGTCACTCTTGGCAGCCATGAAAAAAACCCAGGACCGGTTTTCGTGGTAAATGGCAAAATGTCTGCGGAGGCACACTTTAAAAAAAAATTAAGAGATTTTTAGAAACTGTTTGGCAATGTTCAGAAGCGCAAATAAACCATAAAACAGTTCAAATAATCTCAAGATACCTTAAATATAAATACATGTATTACATAAATACGAGGTGCAATGTGGAAAATGATGAAAATGACATTTAATACCATCGAGTTACCGGTTTTCGGGGTATTAAGGTTTTAAACGAGCTGCGCGCGATCTTTTGACGGTTGTATCCAAATTCTAATGTTAAACGAAAAGATCACTCACTTCCTTGTCATTTTAGCAAAAAAACACTGCTATTTCTACGATAAGATTTAACAAGAGATCTCAAAAGCGAAGTGGTCCGTGCAGGCCGCCATGACAGTGGCGTTTACCTCATTCCGTGGTATACGGGAAAAAAAGGCTATTTACGGAGATCAATTTTGAAAAAAATTCTAAGAATTTTAGAAACTGTTTGGCTATATTCAGAAGCACAGATCAAAACAGCTCAAATAAAAAATATTAACATAAATACGAGATGCAATCTGGAAAACGACTAAAAGTAAATGAATACAAAAATATCATGAAAATTACATTTTTATCATTTAAAGATACTACTATTGCCACTTGAATCAGAATCTATTATGAATATTAACTTGCATTTGCAAAATTGACAAAATCAAAATAAGACGCGCCCCAAACTGGATCCCGTCTATTTTGAAATCGACAAGAAACATTCCATTGGGGTCACATAATTTATGATGCTTGACATGCCTGTGAGCAGCCGACATAAGTCTCGTATTTTTAATAGCTTGTAATGGTTTATTCGCGATTTTTCTACATCACGGCAAGAAGTGCAATAGCTAAAAACGCCATTTTATGATGCTTCATTTTCTTCGATTGCATGCTTACGTTTGCTGATGACATATTTTATTACAAATTCTGCACAATATAACGGGGGAAATGTCAGGCGTTAAATATTTCCAACAGGTGGCCAGATTCTTTGAGTTTTGGAAGCGGACGTAGCGTTTTAGTAAATACTACGAAAGCGAGGTTACCTCGAAGACTGGACGCTACACGGCATAAATACTAAATTATCTTGAAAATGATATTTTGCCTATTAAAAATGTATGTCAATTAATTTAGTTTGTAAAATTGATAAAACCAATACAAGAAATGGCCCAAACGGGATCCCGTATAATTTGAAATCGACAAGAGACATTCCATTGAGATCACATGATTATGAGCTAGACACACCTATGAGCAGACGACATGAGTGTCATATTTTTTTAGAGCTTGCATATTTTTTTTTATGTGAGAATTTTCTACATCACGTTAAAAAGTGCATTAGCTGAAAACTACATTTTCTGATGTTTCACATTGTTGGATTGCATACTTACATTTCCCCGAGGACAATTTTACCAGTTCTGCATGATATAACGGGGTAAGTATCGGACGTCAAATATATCCAACAGGTGGTGAGATTCTTTCAGTTGAGGAAGCAGAAGTAACTTTTTAGGGGTAGGATGTACCGCAGTGGTAGAATGTTGTACTTCGGAACCAAAGGTACCGAGTTCAAGTCACCGGCATCAAAGTTTGTGGAAGTTACATTTCTGACGCGATGTTGATAGGATGCACTGTCTATATAGTCTCAATACAGATATCCTTGGTCTGTCAGTACCAGCCGGTACTCGCAGATTTACTGCAACATTCAGCACTACAGATGTTGCGGGTTTCCTCCTGCTCTAAACTGACAACAAGTTGTGATATTAGTGAAAGATTCTAGAAAGCGGGGTGGGATTTGAACTCCAAAATTTAACATTCTACTGCTGGACTACCACCTGCCCTAGTACATTTTACTATAAAACATGTACACAAGATGTAAGTTTGATAATACATGTCAGGGTTCGACATCAACTTTTTGAGGCACCTGTTCCTGTGCCCTATCGGACATGTAACTGTAGGTAAAAGGCTTGTTAATCTGGGCTAATTCACCTGTCCGCCTGTGAATTGTACCTGTCCCGGACAGGCGGACAATACCTACTGTCGAGCCCTGCATCCACAAACATTGTTGGCAACTGTCTGGCACAGGTTCAAACTCTGGACTTACCACTGCATATTTCAAGGCTCATTGCCACAGTAAAATACTTTTCTTGATCAATATTCAAACATTGACGAGTAAAACAAAACTCAAATATTATTAATCGTTCATTTTATTTCATTCTTTACAAGTTCTACAAACCAACATAGCATCGCTCGTGCAGTTTAAAAATATTCAACAAGTAACAAAAAGTATTTCTAAGAAGCAGGAATCAGTTGAGTGAGATTAGGATAAAATAATTTCAAAACAGGTTTTCATGAAAATTGTCCATGGCAACATTATTTAATACTACTTTTGAAAAAAAAGTGATTCTGGACTTTCTCTACAAATTGTTAACAGAAACAACTACATGTACTTTATATACAATTACTGTAAAATTATTATCAATTTTGAAAGAACAGGGTTTGATCAATTCTGAAAACCAAAATTAAATCCTAAAATGATAATACATGTACATGTACACGAGTCAAAATCCTGACAAAATGAGTTTATTCCAAGAAATCAAATTACATGTATACATCTTTTAATCATTAAGTTTAACCTCCCATTTGCTGCAAGCAATCAGAGATGCCCTATTGAGCATAGATTGTTCGAGTCAGCAGAGAGAATGTTAAAACTAGTAGTAAACGAACAGCATACAATCAAATAGTACTTTTTGGTTGCCCACAGAATCACTCTGACCCGAGAAGGTTGGTTTTATTTGTCAGAGCTAGGTTGACCATATTGGTGTAAACGTTTTACCTAGGTATTCTATTATAAAGGATGACGAGGGATGTGTGAACCACAGACTTACCAAAAGGCTGGTTAAACTTGACATTAACCTACAATTCAACTTCCACTTTGATAGTAACTTCCATTTATCTGCAACAACAAATCTTCCAAACAAACTGTATCTGACTTGTATATTCAAATGAAGTTTGTGGTATGAAATGTTAGTTTTAACTTTCTCAATGCTGGAGGCAACCAGAGGTGCCCTAACGAGCACTGTATGTGCCTAATCCAGCAGGGAGAGGGTTAATGTGTTGCGTTAAGTTAGGATTACCATATCTACCTTCTGAAGTGTTGCAGGATTAGTATATCTGACGAGTTAAAGATCAGGCCAGTACCAATATAACCGATTTATTTGTCACTATACTTTCTATAATATAGGAGACAATAGATGAAACGTCCACCAAACATTACATCTGAATGCTGTTTTAATATAATCACTGTCACCGAGAAATTGGATACCTTCATTTCAGCCTTAATAATAGTGTTATACAAGTTTGACACTTTCAAGACATATTAAATCAAATTAAACATCAAAGTATATCAAGACATGTTCAACTGAGGGAGGTATCTTACTGTTGAGAAGAGAACAAATTAATCGTGGCAAACTAAAGTGTCCAATAAAATACATCAACCAGACATAAGTAGTTTGTTCATTATACAAGAATGGTAAAGCTATGGAAAATTTGTTCATGCAAGGACCATTGAGAAAGGAAGCCAATAATATTAGCTGCACTTCCTTTGTTAAATACACATTTACATATTCATACACTATCGACACTATGATACATTATTGACGGATTTGGACTGCTCATGAAAGTCGACTTGTCAATACTGGATGGCTAAACACATATATACACAAACCCTCTTTACAACAGGCAATCTGGGGTCGATCATAGACTACAGTAATGTCAGTCTGCTCCTCATATTGCACTTAATTGGTTTCTAAAAATGTGCCCAACTTTTCCTATTGTAACATGGTACTCTTCTGGCAAATTCAGCAGTTATTTATGGTTTTACACATACTGACACATTTTGTTACAACAGTTTGTAACGGTGAAATGGAAAATCCATTTGCACGCTATAAATTACATCCTACTCCCATTTGGACATGAAAACAAATTGAGATTTAGCATTTCTGGGAAGTAAATGACTGTTTGGCGAGTCCTTCATATCTACAGTTTTTTTCCCTTGTGTTACCAACTTATCCATGATGTTAGCTTTATAAACACATTACATGTGTAATACTTGAGAACCAAGGAAACTCTGTACTCCATACGGTTCAGTATCTATGTATATATATTATTTTTAAATATTGGTAGTCCAGACTTCAAGTTTTGTTTATGAAACAATACCAATTTTTAACACTATCATTCGTGCAATCTGTGAAGAAAAAGAATTCTGATTCCAGAGTTGTTTTAAATACTGCATCTTAGTTTTTTTTTACAAACATTGGCTATGATTCATACCACCTAGTAGTTCAATGCACCTAAAAGAAAATAAATACAAATAATGGTCTGCATATAATCTTAGATTCAATTTGTTCCAACATGCGATGTGCAGTCAGACCCCTGTTATAATGGTCTCCATTATTACGGTTTCTCTTGCTTTACGATCATGTTTCAACAAATAGAAATTTCCTACTAGATACTAACAACTCGATGAGTGAGTAATCTGATGATCCGTTTTTTTCCGCATCCCAGTCAGATCTTAACAAAAATGTATTTGATTTAATACTTTACGTCACAGCGGGAATCAAAAAACCCGGAAGTGTCCGATATAACAGGGTCTCACTGTACTTAGAGAGAAAGATATCTATCACAAAGTTAGTCAACATCATTGAATCAATTAACGAGTATTTGTGGTGTCCAATCAAAATCATCAAGTTGTATGTTCCCGTAATTGAATATAAAAAAACCAGAACTCATTAAGATCCTTGTATATTGTTCAGCATAACTACAGGTGAATATGGGACAATGACTTAACCCTCTCCCTGCTGGATAACACATAGGCACAGCTCCTTGCGCCATCTCCGGTAGCTTCCAGCATGGAGAGGGAAAGGCGCTACACGAGTATTGCGACAGTATCCTTCATTACAATGACTTACCAACGGCTCAATTGCAGCTATCTGGATTCAGATTTAGTCCGCCTATACATCAGACCATGGGACTTCCGTGCACATAACATGCAAAATACACTCACTCTAGTATTCAGCATCTTATAATATATGTAGTAATGCATCATTTACAAACATGAATGTGATAAGATGATAGAGCAACGGCATGACCGACAGACCAGGAAGTAGAATAAAACACGTTCCGTATTATAGGAATTTACGGCCATTATATTTCTTCATTAGGTAGACTTGATCGTTTCACAAAGCTCTCTTATCCACCGAGAGGCCATAGCACTCTCGTAAGTGCACGACACCGTTAATAGCACAGGAACAGGAACAAGAATTGGGACAGTCTAAATTTAGAATAGAATTGGGGTTACCCCTATCGTAACTCTTGAGAAGCGAGGACTATGGAGTTTAACATCACTGCAGGAATCTTTCACCCATTTGCGACGATGCATCACAAATAAGGTAACTGGCCAAGTTTACGAAAAGAAAACCCTGTTATAAGAAATTGCTACAGTCTCGCAGTAGATAAGAACTTCGTGAAATGATACCCTATGCATTTTTCTTTTAATTATCACATCTTACATATGGCTGTTTGGAAAAAATTGGATCTCCAAGAGCATGCACGTTTTCTTGCAGATCGGTTAATGACCATACAATTAGTCTTCTTTCCTGTGGAGGCGAATTTTCATCAAAATTGTTAATATCTAAATATCGAAGTCGATCACCAAGTTTGAAAACTGGTCTTCCTCGTCGCTGTCGTCAAACATAGGCGCCACTGGGAGACCTCCTTTGAGATTTGTGTCGGGGAGTGCCGTGTTTCCAGAGTGTTTCTTCGACCTGGCCTTCCCCTTCCCGCTACCTGAGTTCACCTTCGACTTTTTCGCGTCCTCCTTGTGCCCGTTGTCGCTCTCCGTTGGCAGGTTGGCACGAATGTTGGCCTTGCGTGCCGAGTTCACCACAGTCTTTTTCCTCTGCTGGGGAGCATTCCTGCCCACGTTGCCCACGGGCGGCTTCCGCTCTATCGTCATTCCCGACTGGGCGGGGTTCAGCGGAGGTTGTGCGCCGTCAGTTTCTCTGGAAATGGAATCTGCCGAGGACCGTCCGTTCTCGGATGCGTCGGTTTCAGTTTTAACACTTTTCTCCATTTCCTCGTCTTCGAGGTCCTGGACGTTGGCCAGGTCCTTATCGTCTTTTACACTCTCTGCATAGGATTCACTCGCGGATGTCTCCGACAACGTGTCAATGGCACCGAGGGTCTTGCCCTCCAACATTTTGGCATGGTCACAACATATTAATACTCCATCCACGTTGAAGACTTTACCTTCGATGTGACTGTTACAGTAGGAATTGGGACACACGGAACACAATTTCTTCGCAAGTTTCCCACAGTTGTCACAGTGGTGCCATGGACATAGCCATTTCCCTGAAAAATATATAAATTAAAGTTTGAGATCAGCCAGTTTATGCATCGCAGTTACATACAGTTTGCAACTTGGTTTTTACGTTCATACCTCAATGAAAATAACAAAAATAGTCAATCCGTAAATGAACGCAGGGGTAGATACTAACCAAAATGTGTAGTAGCCAGCAGGACTAGTTAAAAAGATTTTTACTAGTCCTTCAAACTTTGTACTAGTCCCTAAATAAAGAATTGACTCTGACTGTAATTTTTATTACGTCATCATGACAATGCAAATGAGTTTGAATATTCAGCTCTGTTCAAGGATTACAGTAAATTATAATAGATCCAATCACTTCAGTCAGTTTCCACTAAAATAAAAATAATAAAATGAAAAATATAAATCACTAGCCTACAGGACTAGTGCTAGTGTTGACCCCTGTCATTGTAGTCGGCAGAGAAGGCGGGAGGGATCTCAAGCTAAGTTGTTGAGGTGAAGTGATCGAAAGTCGGACACTTTTGCTCTATTATCTATATTTATAGCATTAGCAAATCATCCCCTAAACAGAGTTACCTTTTTTTGCTTACCCACGTGACTTTACCCTTCCTGTTTTTGCCCACCAAAGACCCGCCAATCGTGGCAAATCTGCATGAGCATTTTCTTAAAATGTAATCCGATGCTTCAATCTAAATTTACTCTAACTTTACTTTATCACAAGACTATGTTTTAGAATGCACACTATCACCATATTAAAATTATATCGACAAATTATATCGACATGTATAAAAAAAATAAGGACAGAAGATTCTCAAGTTGATGTTTTTAGACGAGGTAAGGTACAAATTCGATCTGAAGTTGGATAGTGCTTTCTATCTCTTTCACTTTAAGTCCGAGGTACCATGCCAACTAAGGGATGTCAATGCATTTCATGGTAAACTAATAGTCAGACTTCCGATTGAATGTGTCCGACTCGCGATCAAGTTGTTAGTGTCAACATTTCGCCCTCTATAGACTATTTGATAGTTCTCACCCAGTACGTTAAAATATATGGCATGCAGAGTGATCCAAGGTTGTCTGCCTATCAACTGGGTGCATTCTGAATGTATTCAGTTCACTGTAGACTTTGCAATCATTCACCCTATCACATTATCCTACTAGCCGACAGCTGGAAATGACATGAAAGCCAGCAGATATATGGTAGCTACAGAGGTTCAGGAGATTTAACACTGAAAAGGAAGCCCTGACGTACCTGACTGTTAATTAAGCACAAGTGGCCATCAAGATGCCTACAACTTCAGTAAATGTTGTAAACTAGCATTTGTTTTACAGTGTCCTCTCAATATAACGCTGAATTTGGGGTCTATGACATACCCCCAGCCTTATAGTACCCGCCTTATACGATAGTACAGGTAAATAACAAAAAAAATATGGGATCCACATCTGACACATCTTATATACGAATCCGCTCTGTATCACACAGCCTTATATCGAGGGGACACTGTACATGTTTTGTAGAATTGCCAGACATTTCATCCCCAAACCCGTTCTATCCCAATCATTTCACCCCGGGCTGCCTTAGTCCTGGGTTGAGTTTATGCATGTTGCACATTTAAATGTTCGACCAGTTTATCGTCGCCAGATTACGTTACCGTGTTTATTTACCGTTCCCTGTTCTGATTTTTCAGGGCTATTCTGGAGGATTCATCAGATGGATTTGTATCAGTCGGCAATCCTGTTTGCCGTCATGACCATCATCAGTACATACTTCGTAGCTTTTGCCTACAAGAACGTCAAGTTTGTCTTGAAGCACAAGTGAGTACTGACTAAGGGTTGCCGCACATGAGAGATTTATTGCTTTCCTGTATGCTGTGGCAGGGATGGAAATTAACACTAGCCCAGGCCATTTTCCCCAATGTTAAAGGTATCCTAAGGGCTAGTAGAAATTCATGGTATTTTTTTGGTAAACATTTGTTATTTGTATCACTATTCGGGCCAGTAAGTTTTATTGGTAAGTTTCCATCGCTGCCACAGCGACATTAAACCATTATCTAGGTCAACCATCTGTAATTGTATGCTTTTATGAGTCGCCTATAATTCCTTCATCACGCGATGTGATTTTCTTTATGAATAGCGAGTCGTAGTGTTGACTTTCCATTATTAATTAACATGTCAACTCACAACGTTATTTCTCTGTGTTTCTGTTAAGGACACATGGTTACATATGGGTGAAAGATTCCGATTGTGACGTCAACAACTCACACATATCTTTCTGTTCAAATCTGGAATGTTAACTTTTCATTTATTCATTGATCATTCTGAATTGTCAATGGATTAATAATAGTAGATCAGTATGTGAATAAACTTTGTGTTTCAAGAATCGCTCAGAAGAGAGAGGAAGCCGTAACTCGGGAACTGATGAAGAAGTTCGCTGATGACAAGAAAATGACGAAGAAGGAAAAGGACGAAAGGCAAGCATATTGACTCTTTCCATGCCAACTGTAACAGTTTATGACGAAAGCTGCTGTATCTGGTTGTTTTGACTGATTTATGGGGTGGGTGGTAACAGTGGTAGAGTTCAAATCCCACCCGGGAGCCTGGCATCAATGTTTGCATTCAGCGCTACGGATGTTGCAGGTTTCCTCCTGCCCTAAACTGATAAGTTGTGATATATGTGACATATTCTAGAAACCTAATCTAAATCTCAATAAAGTTAAAAGTAAAATAAATTTGAAATTGGACCGATTTTAAGCTGAATATGCAAAGTAAACATTCAACTAAGGCATTGGTAGCATTGATTTTGCTGACGGGTTGCAGATGTTTCGCCCCATATGGATTTCACCCCCAGCCGTATCACCCCAACATATCCATATCGCATACACCAACACAGATAGTTGAGGTACGATTCCGACATCGGAATGACTTGTGGTTGTGTGAAATTTCAAAATTCTACATTAACCATGTTAACCCGACATACAGCATTAACAGATCACACAGAGTTTTGGAAATACAAGTTCATTTTAGAACTGTAGCTGAAAACACAGTCATAATCACAATGACTCAAAAATATTTGGTGGTAGTCATGATGACTCTCATTCTTTTAGGTCTAGGGGAAAACACTGCATGCATTATAGCAATCAGCATCTATATCTTGAATTTGACCACACTCTTTCTCTTTTCTTTCATAATAGTCTGGAATTTTCATCTCGATGTTTCAGAATCCTATGGAAGAAGAACGAGGTAGCAGACTACGAGGCGACGACTTTTTCCATATTCTACAACAACGCCCTGTACCTGGTCCTACTGATAGTGGTGTCATTTTACGCGCTTAAAAACCTAAACCCATCAATGTATCCTTTTACAAGAAGATCTGTCTGGTCCCAAGGTCACGAAGCTGTTGCATCCTATCAATATTTCGTCAGAAATGTAACTTCCTCGAACATTGATGCCAGGCTCCTCGGGATGGGATTTAAACTCGGGACCATTGACTCCGAAGTCCAACATTCTACCACTGTGCTACCACCCCTTGAGTACATTTTCCATGCTCAACTCAACGTTTTTTGTTCAAAAGTCCTCATGCAAAACGGGGTTTCGTAATCTCGGGGCCTGGTGACCGAGTTCGTCAACAATAAAGCCATATTTGTTTTGGCAGCATCCATGGTGAAAGTTAGGGAAGGTAGAGCAGCTTTAGAGGTTATTAGACTAGTATCACGGCTCGTGAGATTACACAGTGAACATGTTCCTGCAGCAATAGCAGTACGTTGTGTTGCAGTAGGTCTGTGATTGATCACTGTCTGGAACCCACCAATGATGAACAAGTTGAAATACAGTGTCCCCTCGATATAACACTGAAGTTGGGGTCCATGACATACCCCCCCTTCCCTCCCGGTCACAAATGGGTGAAAGATTCTCGTAGTGACGTTAAACTCCATATTCACTCACTCACCCCCCCTCCCGCGTTATAT
>JAULBP010016764.1:0-13884 GCA_032355345.1 Lepetodrilus pustulosus
GAACACGCGAAACCCCTCGTAGTGTGACAGCGTGTAACACAGACTGTTGTGTTCTCGCTGTCAGGAGAGCATGCAGTAAACCTGCTAGCATCATTTTATACTGACGAACGAAGGATATAAAACATAACATTTGCTAATATTATATATATCGTCAGCTGAGAACCAAGTTGTCCTATGTCCATTCACTTCCGTTTTGTGTAAAACGCATTTGAAACTTCAGATGTCTCTGTTAAATAGGGGAGATAGAACAAATTGATTTTTCAAAAATAATAATTTACAATTGGAAATTTGATTAGAAACTTTGGGGAAATGTAGATTATCATCCTAATTATTAGAAAATAAACCTAACTCATGTTTTTTTCAAAGAGTGGAGATAGAACAACCTTGTTCTCATGTGACGATATATATATATTTATGTTCTCTTGAATATATTTACTCGTAGTGGAAGTTGCAAATCTGAATGATCGACTGTCTGATCATTGATCCATCGCTGATCGTTGGTAGGTTGTGACAAGGCCAACAGACACAATTTATACAACGATGTTGTGTGATGAATATAGTATCCTCAATCTCATCAAAGCCTTGAATTTGGCTAATTTTCCATTCGTGTTGATTGCCTACATTGTATTCAGTAGGCATATCTAGGCCTATGTAGGTGAAATACTTATACGTTTAACTTGCACGGACATGCCCATGTATTTAAGAAGTAAAATTAACAATGGAAGCGTCTATGGAAAAGGTTCACACTTTATTATACTCTCTATAGCCAGTAGCAGCTCACGCACACACGCACTCACGCACGCACATGTTGAGACCAGTAAGGAGACACAGGGGTTTATCGTAGTACGAGAACACCCGTACAAAGTTTTGTGACAGTGTATAGGAAAATAGTATTTTATTTGAATGTCTCATTGGTCTAAACATAATATAGTATTTTCCTGACGACAGATTTCAGTCCAGATATCCAGATCGCGACTCAGTTGGAGGATGCGGTGTCACGTGATGATGACGTCATGGATGGACAAGTATATTGGCTTATTTTCCCGCGCTTTTCTTGGATACCAGCCAGGGGGCGGCTGGGCAAACCTTCCACAGACAGAGGGACATACCGCCTGCAACAAAGGGAAAATACGGTCAAATGATGTCAACATACCGGTACTTTCAAGCATTAGATCCCAGGGTATCCTTTCACGAACTTGCTCTCTTATCCACTAAGAGACCATAGTGCTCTCTTTGCAGTGCATTAGCTACCGTAAAAGAGAGCGCTATGGTCTCTTAGTGTATAAGAGAGCTTCGAGAAACGATACTCAGGTGCGCAGTACGCAATATCTCCTTTCCCACATCACTCGATGAGAGATACATGCTATTTCACTAGACACATGAAATATCCTCTATTTATAAAATGTATATGTACATTCTAACTATACAATCTTAAAGATATAAACCCCAACGAATGTGTAATTATGATAATAAAACATGAAAGATTAATTTCACTTCAATCTAGATTGAATACCTCCAATACTTGAATGACATGTTTATTTCCACTGACTAATTGTTGTGGAAATGGAATGAAGGATCAATCTTTTTAAGAACGCAGCAAAAAGACAACTGAAAGTCTTTTACAGAATAAAAGAACAGTCAATGTGAATCTTTCACACCTCATGTGGCTTTCACTGACATTGACAGTCTACATCTAGACGCACTTTGGGTTGCCACACATGCAAATTCCTACTCATCTAAAACAGGCATTCATAACCATTTATCCCGTCAGAACAGTTTATCTTTGAACACACGGCCCACCGGAAGTCTCGCTCTGTCACGCGATGTCGTCACGTGACAGTCCGGTACCAGCATAACATGCATGCTGTGTGTACAGATATAGAAATACTAGTATACGAAATGATTTTCAAAAACGTACAAGCAGAAACGGAACTGAAAGGAAATCTTTGTCCGTTATGTTTCCGTTACAGCGTTTGATAAATGGCAGATTTCTTGCCAGTAATTGACTGCAGTCATATGGCCACTGTGAGCGGGGATCAGATGGAACTGGTTTAGACTTATTAACTACATCTGCACCGGCATTCGGAGCCCCTTGTCGAATGCGCGTGATTAATGGTATGTGGATATCTTGATCCCCCGACCGGGTTTTTCAAGGTCAGGTCAGGACTGAAGGGACACATCTAGATGGGCAGTCTCTTCGTCGACATCCGGGATCTTGCGCTCCTGCCCATTGTCTTAGTTTGTTTTATTACTTCTGAATGATTTACGATTGTTGACTTGATCCAATTTAAGCAATAGTTTGCCAGCATTTCATCCTATTGAAACAATAGTTTGACATCATTTCAAGACGTACTCACTGGTGTGTATATTTTAAGGTTTCTGACAGAGTGCACTTTCCGAAAACCAACAAGCATGGTACAAGCGATATATACACACATACATATTAAATACAGTTATACAATTGATAAGTGGACAATATTTTACGTATGATTGCTTATGCAGTGCTGCTAATTTTATGGTAATTAATTATCTAACGGTACAATGGATAAGAGGATAATGTTGTTCTGAGCCAGCACGATGTTGGTTCAGAAAATAAGTCAGTTAGAATATTAGTTAGTGTCTTTGTTTTACTTGGAGTTAAAAGTCGATTAAAATTTCCAATGGTATTAGAATTCGCTCAGATGTCAGTTTACGACAGGAAACACACCTGCAATAGCAGTAGTATTCCAAATTACAGTAAACCTGCTAGTATCTGATGTACATTTCCGGAAATATTCTACATAACAAAAACGTACGCCTTCTTCTGGCATTTCCGAAATCGAGAAGAAGGTTTAGACTTGGTATACTGTTTGAATTCCACTTCAATTCCAGTTGCCTTCATACAATGTCTGATGGTCGTACACCATCCGGACGAGACATCGTCTTTCCGAAAAACATTCACATCCTGAGATTTCCTTGGAATGATTTTCCTTTTAATTCTCACAGTGTTTACGTGTTCTTTCAATACGACCTAAATTTTTAAAATAAAATAAAAATTCTGAAGTTGCACGACGCTCTTGTAGACTATAATAGTTGTAGAGACACAATTTTCGTCATACTGGTTGTAGTGCTTCGTGCAACCAAATCCCAGTTGTAGAAGACGCTAGGTACAACTGTACTTACAACTATTGTAGCGCTACAAGAGGGTCGTGCGACTGGGCACAGGTCAAAATATCATGCAATTCATAATTCGGAATAGGCAATGGCTGGGATGGACAATAGGCTTCTGTCAAAACAGGCCATGTCAAGCTTATACTCTGTTGTTTCAATACTGGTATCGGAGAACCAACGTAAGGTCATTATTAACAGCTATCTGAGTAATTTCGGCTTCTAGTAAGTTACTATCGTGAGATGATGCAGCACGACTTGGTCTAGTTTACCAATGGCTGACATAGTACCTGTAGATAAATGGCTCTATTTTCAGTTCATTCACATCATCAAACAATCAGTCGGATATAAGTGAAGAGCGTATTTATCCGGTATATATACATGTACTATACCGTGTGGTCAAACACGGACTCGAGGGGCAACAATCCATTGTCGTTCATCACGCTCCCAAGTTCAAGGACAAAGACTCAGGAGTAGATAACTCCGGGTTAGACGCCGAAGAGGCCTAATTACACCACGGCACGCTCAGGGCGTCGAAGAGACTTGCTCGGGAGAGTGGATTTCGGGCGTGCCTAATGACGCACGTGGTGGAGGATGTCGGACTAGAAACAGGAGTCTCTGTTAGGCATTGGCCAGAGATCAAACCTCATCGCGCCCTTACACAAACAACGATCCCAGAACGAAGCTAATACCCGGACGCCCAGGGGAACTAGTGACGTCCTCTACTTTCGCTGTCCGCTAACAGACACACTCGCACAATGTAAAGGAGCCTCTTCTGACCAGCCTACAGGTGTTCCTATATGGTCGCCATGTCGCGTCCTCCGCTCACAGTAACGAGGCGCCTGTTATAGACTGTCGATGTCGTGAAATCTAACCTATCGGAATTTGAAATAATAAGCCGTGAATCAGACGGACTGACCGCCGCAATTCGTAATACTAGTCTAACACGTGGCTAAATATGAGCTAATTGCTCACGTATTTGGATGATTTGCCCACCGTGTACCAGAATGGAGTGAAACAGGAAACGACCAAAAAAAAAGAGGAAGAAATTATTGGGTTAATGGAACTTAGGTTGTTGTCGCATATATGTTTTAGGTTTTGGTGGACATTTCCTTTTACAACTGTACTAAATAGCATGATCATATAAAGATGTTTCGACTCGCTCAAGTTTGACCACCATACATGTATACAACTGTAAGCCGTTAACAAATCCAATGTAAAAAGAAATATGAATAATTAATGTACTATAAGATATTTTAAGAAAATAGTTACTGACTCAAAAGGGCATTACATCAAGGGGCCAACAATATAGCTGTAGAAAAAAAACATACAAGATTTTAAAGTAATTTAACCCACACTTGACTGTACTTTCAATATTAATTAATCGTTATCATAGGCATAACGAGGACATATTTTGGAAATGATATTAATATTAACCACTTCTGTTCCCTGCATTCTCAATATACTCTTATGAAATGAAATCTACATCAGCACTTCTTTCCGTGTTTCATCGGTTCGTGCGTGTTATGACCTTTCAGCTATGTGAGACGCTTTTTTGACAACTCATTTACAACTCAGTAACTTTTTAAAATTGGAGTAGCTGTGAAGTGTAATTGATTAGAGTGGAGGATGATGTGACTAGTCACATGAATTCCGGCTGACAATTGTTTTAGATGTCTAAGTATATCCTGATACATTTAAAACCTACTGTCTTCTTTTCAGAGGTAGTTAAGGTCATCGTGTACCTTCCGCCTAAAATGTGCCACTGGGTTCAAGCTATATTCAGGGCTTTATTATTTTTAATTCGTATTTTTTTTATTTATTATATTTGTTTTTGTCAAAAGCATGCATCACGAGCGCAAGATTTAATTTTAATAATGTTGAAACCACGTTGCTTCAAAGCATTACGAAATCATCGATAGTTTACGTCATATGTTTCGGAATCCATATGCCAACAGCCTGACATCAGAGATTTAATACGATCGGAATAATTGGGATGGAACAACACCATTGGGAAAGACAAGCGTGAAATACTGACAATGTTTTAAAACCTACATAATGACCCGATGGACCCTAGAGAGAAAACACTTGCGTCAGATGACGCTGATGTAATATGTTCCGCAAAACTAAAGCCAATGTCTGACCTAGAGTTGACATTGTGTATACACGAAGACAAATGCCAGAAATACTTATTTCAATGAATACACTCCATGTGTGGCATGTGCGAAATCAAATTGTAGAAAATAACTTGAATGTTCACTTTCGGAAACAAAGCGGTATGAATACCGGTATTATAAAAATATGCTTGCGATGTTTTACTTAATTGCTGGTACATTGAAGTTGTATATACTAGTATGTTAATTATATCGATGAGTACGAGATTTCACTGCAAAGTAATGTTGGTATTGTGTAGTCTTCCGGATTAATATTAGTATTCCGGTTCTCTAGCACAATATGCATATAATATTAATTGTATTTAAGCTTAATACTGTAAACTAGGGATTAGCAAGGATAATACTGGTTGTCTTGTGGTTGCTGACAAGATGTGGCAATTCCAACTCAATCCAATGATAATGTTATTTTATTTAATTTATTATCCAAGTAAAGTGTGCGATATCGAATTTAAATGTACGTGGTATCCGATTCCAATGCGATACCCAATATACATGAATACCATTCAATTAAGAACCATCGAAGAGTACTGTACTCAATCCATAATGATTCTGGCTAGTCAACATTTTATAATAAAGATATCAGTAGTTGTGGTAGAAGCATAACAAGATAAAATATGTACTACTAGTATACATGTATATCATATCTCTGGACAAATGAAGAGTCGGAGCCGTTATTGGTGTTATTGATTGTCCGATTAAACATCAGGCAAGATGGACACATTTTCAAAGGTTATATTTATGTATTTATTCATTCATTTTTCGTTATCGCCAATTCATTAATTTATTCATTCTTTCAGTTACTATTATTTATTTAGTTACTGTAAATAGCAAAATGTTAGCATCAAAAACTTTAGTGGCCTGTGGATCACTGGCCTGTTAGCGTATTTAGTTAATTCTATGTATTTATTGCATTAGTTAGTTAACTTTTTATATATTTATTTATTTATTTTATTCTTCTTTAATAATATTTAGTCATACATTTACATATTTATTTATTCATTCTTCGTTAATTCATTTATTCATTTACTTCCCAACTTTCTCATTCATTCACCCGTACACTTAAAATAGACGTGATACCATAATATGTTTTGATATCTCAAAACGAATTATTATAAAGTCTTATTGATAATGGAATTATAATAACAAGGATTTTCTTTTTATATCCATGTACTGTATCCATCTGACTAGAGGATGCAAAGATCGTAGTCTGCCTTTACATTGTCAAAATTCTACTAGTGATATATTACGCTCTATCGTTCCATTTTTCAAGAGTGTTATTTCCTGTCCCCACTGGGACATCGTAGCCTCTGTTCGAGGTATTTTCCTATCTACGGAAGTCCGCGAGGGCCACTAATTTTTTGACAATTCACGGTGTGCAAATCCCTGCAAGCGGCTTCACGCTGTTTTGCATTCGTGACAATTTACTACCAAAATGTTATTAAAGTCAAAATAATCTCCGGCAAATGATAAATATATACTAATGATAATCCACGCGATCTCGCTTAAATAATAAGCTTAAGGTGCATTTATATTTAAGCCTAGAATTAATTTGAGAAATTGTATGAACTTAGAATGCTAACATTAATACATCAAGGAAATACTCCAAATAGTAGTACAATCTGTCAGCCCAATATCGGCATTTCTCCGATATAGTTATAATAAAATAGTACCTCACGTGAACCCATAATATACATACTTTTACGTTTAAGAATATTGATGCATATCGTATAAATTATAATACTTGAAAGAAAGGAATACCCAGAAATGTGCCTATTTAAAAAAAAATTCCACCTTGACAACGAATCATACTGAAAATGGGTATTCAAAATATGGCTATATTCAAATACATAATTACATCAAATGAAGATCGATATATAGTGACCCAAGTCTTATATTTATGATATGATGAATTAAATTATTTCGAAGACATTCCAGTAATATCAGTATTTTCTAAAAATGTATATCATGTTTCAAGTTGTAATCTTTTCCTACGAATATACAGGAAACACAGACATGTTTCAAATCCCGCGAGATCGACGAGATCTGGTCAACCGTGTATCAAAGAATAGATAACTCAATTTTAATAAATCGTGCTTTTTTTTCCCCGCGGCCATCTGTATTCGTAGAGGACGAAACCAATAGGAATGTCTGTTCATCTTCAAGTTACTGTTAAACATCGATTAAGGCAGCTTATTCGGAACCGGATGTCCCGACGGGGGAGCTTTAAAAAACGGCGAGCAGTATTGGTTAAATGATTTAGGCAGGTAATACGAAGCAGTAGAAGGAGAAGGCATGGCAAGGGACTAGTTTCTTATACATTGGTGGATCTTTGATCTGCGACATTAACATTTCAACTGATTCTGTAACGTAGACCTAGTCACGGGAGGCGTGAAGAGGGACATGTGGAGTGGGAGAGGGACATGTATGTTTGTAATAGCAGATAAATTTAAGAAGAGATATTAATAATATCAATATTAATACTACTACTACTACTACTACTACTACTAATAATAATAATAATAATGATAATGATGATAATAATAATAATAATAATAATAATAATAATACCAATAATAACAATAATAATAATAGTAATATTAATAATATTAATAATAATAATGATGACAATAAAAATCACATAAGTTGACGAACCTGATCGCCCTTGCAGTGGCGCCCTGAACCTCTTCTCGGCGTTATTAGCGAAACGGGCAGGGGGAGATAAATTGGGCATAGCGGCGGCGCCGTCAAAGAGAGGCCTGTTGAAGTTCAGTCTGTTTGTAACCGCCATTAACCTTGAAAGCATCATAGACCTCTGAAAAATCGGTAAAAAGTATATTTAAAAAGCATACTATCACATACATATATTTATGGCCGTTTTTGACTAGTTCTTAGCTACCACTACAAAGTACATTAACTTGACATACATATAATCATGTTTGTACTTCCAAAAACCTTCCAAAAACATTGTCCTTATTTATATTAACGCAAGGGGACATAACTCTCAAATGGGTACTACGAAAGAACTACGATTGCTTCATATATCATGAATACATCAAAGACAAGATAATTATTAGTCAGGACTAATAATTACTATAACATATGAAATCTATTATAAATATCAAGTGTTGGGGACTTAGTATACCAGTAAATAACAACTTTTGGAGTATACCAGTAAATAAAAACTTTTGGGTGTACAAATCAAACGTAACTTTGGCCGTTATCTAGGCCAATCAACCGTGATAGTATGCCTTTAATGTATTATAGGAATTCATTTACCGATGATATCTTCACAGTAACAGATGGCTTAAGTTTAATTATGCACCAAATAATCCACACTTTAAAACTCACTGACCCGGAACTATAGTTGCGTATAGTTACATGTATTATGAATTTGCTCGATACTAGAATCTATTATTTAATTATAACTATTTCAAAATGTAACCAAGAATAACCTGATCACCTTTATCAATGGGGCGCTCGAACGTTTTGCTCCTTTTAGAACTGCTAAACCAAACTGTATATAATACTACGTAACTAGTAACGGAAATATAGTATTGTTTTCCACACACTGTTACTACTCAGTGTACTCTGTCAATATCGGCATCTCTATACCCCGGCAATCTGCGTCGACCGGCACAATTTCAAAGTCCCAACCAACGCCAGTGCACTCTTGATAATCTGAGTAATCCGGCACTCTCTCAAAACCGGCATATTATCTTGGTCCCAACGAGTGCCGATTTAGACAGAGTACACTGTAGTATGTTATCTGAATACAACTGATACACACTAATACTGGAATTCAAACAGCAATGTTATTTGCTTTTAAAATATCACAAATCCATTCCTATATTCTGTGCAGCTTATAACATTGCGTGTGCTTCTCCATTGACGTTTCTCAGACATCATCAATCGATAACGACCTGCTGTCTAAAAAAAAACTATCAGGAAGTCAAACAAGACAATATGTGTATAGGTTTTCTTTAGAATATATGCTATTAATACACATACTCTGTATTTCCCTTCCCAGCCATATCTTTACTGGCCATGCATGCATTAGGAATTTGGACAACCGTTCTTGGGTCGAGCGTGTTTTGAGTGGTAATTGATTTTGGAACCTGCCAGTGTTAAGGTTTCCCCACCTTTAAGATCACAGGACGGTACTGAAACCAGCAGGATATTTTTAGTACAAATTGATTTCTGACGACCACGTTGGAATAGCGTCGATTGCCTTTAAGGTCGACAATCATGATACGTCCACAGACGATGCCAACACAGCTAGCTATCGTTCCGACGTGAATAGTTCTGCGGTTGGTTTGACTGGAACATGGATCTAACAACAATGTGGTTGTATTTGTGTTGATTGTGTCTCCGATTGACTAATCTTGAGCGATATCGCATTTAATGTTATTGCCGATAGCGATATATGTCGTTTGCTATCGCCGATAGCGAGACATCGTTAAATTTTATTTAGGGTTATAGTAGTTGTGTCAAGTGTGGTGCCCTTCGGAGAGAAGAACTGAATGGAAATTGCTGACATACGATCCTTTTTATTCATATGTAGGAAATGTATTGCGATAGCCCCATTCAATGATGTTTCAGTAGTAGACGAGTGTTGGAATCGAATGCATATGCAGTAGACCCCACGGTCGCACAGACGTACGAGGAACACATCACTGATGTTAAAATATACACATAGAGATGACATATTTATCCTCCTGATTCCAATAATGGCCCACATGCGAATGACATTCCACTAACCTGTATTAACACCGATTACGGAATCTAATATGCACATATAGGCCCCCATATGATAGCCCATATATGCCAATACTACTAGGAATCATTCAATCATGAACACTATATGCTTTCAGAATCTGAATATAGATGGTATGAATGCAAACAGAAAATTACGGATGTTCCATTATGAAAATGTTTTTAATTTTCAAATATTTCACTTGGGAAGTTTATCGCTGGCTATATACAATGTAAAATCCAACACGTTTCCATCAATGTTTAATTTTGCTATTTCTAGTGTTTAATATCCTTTTTTCTTTATAGATTTATTTACAAAGCTGTACGTGTTGCTAGACATTCATCTGTGTACGTGTTCTATTCGAGTCCTGCATGTGAGCTCGCTACCTTCCGTAATTGCTTGGGGAATTCTCCCCACGTCACATGAACAGATGATCTTGACTGGCGGTACAAATATAATTACAACCATAATGCTCCTCACGGGTATTGTCTGACGAGAGTTGTGTCCTCCTGACTCAACTGATGGGCCACCTTGCACTAACCAAAGTTAGCAAACGATCGTGAAGGCTATTTAAAGTTTCTGGAAACTGGTAATCGCTGTATATACACGAATCTATGGATGACTGTTAAAATTGGGCCAATGGCAACTTTCTGCCCACTTTCGAACTGAAGAATCTTGACGATATGTTTACTATTAGAAGCTGATGGTTCTTTGGGGGGAGCAGGTGTCAATTATCACCGTCATTTTTGGATATGCCGGGCACTAATTGCATTCTGGACAGCCCGCAGTATGGACGACAAAGCCAGACATGCGCCTATAGTTAATGCGTACAGTGTCACATTATACACTACATTGGATGAGCTATGCATATATGCTTATATTGGATGATTATCCATGTAGCATGATGTTGGTTAGTCATAGCCGCTAAGCAATTGGCTCAACCAAATGCCATGCCAGAAACTATCTATCTATACATGTAGGCCTATATAGTTATTACAAGTTCGAGAAGGGCACTCGTGTTCACAGTGCTATTACCATACGGTTCCTATCTGGTTGCAAGATACGATACATATTCCTGTTATTTTAAATTAATTGTGTGTGCGTGCGTGTGTGCGTGCGTGCGTGCATGTGTGTGTGATAGTCAAGCTAACTGTTTTTTTGGACGTTATTCAAACGAGCGGTTAACCCTTCATTGTGCAGAGGTCAATCGATACATAAGGTGTCAAAGAAATTCTCCCATTTGATCGGCTAATGGTCAAAAATTGAATAACAGACTACTCTTTCATTGTTTAGTTGCGTGGCCATTGAAGATAAGGGCTAGTACGCTTTAAAAAAAGAACTTACTTTGATGATAAAACAGGCGCAGCGGTTGGAGTGGAACTGAAGGTTAAGCTGAATCAATATGGCGGTAATGTTGATAATGATGTAACAGCGGGTAACTTGTGATAAAGATAACACATTGAATAATAGAGTGTTTCTTTTGGTCGTTCGAACCTGAACATAACTGAACATAACGGAACAGACATATATTACCATAAAGTCGTGCATGATTATAATTATATAAATACGACGAACTAGGCGAATCAAGAGAGATCGCGGTGGTTGCGAGCATTGCGGGGAGGTTGATGCATTCAGAAAGAAGGGGCTTCTTCCTACAGCAGGGTTCACAATTAATACTCGCCCGTTCTCCAAATGCTAAAGGCAACCTATAATGGCGCGTAGAAATGCATAACATTTGTTATTTGTATCACTATTCGGGAGAGTACGTTTCAAAATTAGTTTTCTATCTCTGCTATACAGTCAGACCCCCGTTATACTGGCCATTCCCATGTTTTTTTTTAAACATGTTTTTTTTTAAAGCGAAACAACCGGTTCATCGGATTCCATCATTCATCGAGTATGAACTCCATAACGGTTAAAAATTGACCGGTGTATTATATGCGGAACTCGTTATAACGGAGGTATATCATATCATATTCAGCTTAGTGTTGACTGTTTTCACTTTTATTTGCAGTCGTCTGCACATTGGAGGTGAGCGGCAGGACTTTGACCAGGCCAAACCCGAGCGGGAGGACGATGACAGCTGCAAGTACCAAGCCAACTGGCCGACGATAGGATACGACCAGAGCAAGAGTAGCAAGAGAAAGGATGTAGCCTTTGTGCTAGAAGTAATGATAAATTGCCTGGGTTTTACAAAAGATACCATAAATTGACAAATTACCGGCGTTTAGTGTCATACAAAGCCGAGGTGCACTGGCCTTACATAATAGACATGGTAAACATGTATGTAAACATAGACTAACGTCACGTTCAGAGACCTTACGTAACCGTACAGCACACTGTACTCATTACAAGATACCCTGAGGTCGTCTCAAATTAAACTTTTGTCAGGATTTCAGGTGGAACGAGCTGCCATGGTAATCTATAGGCTGCTTCGTTACGACATACATTATTTAGACTTTTAACATAGGCAGACATTTTATTTACGTCTCACCTGTGTACAACAATAAAAACGCATATAAAAAAACCCACAATAACACATATAAAAAGTTGTACACAGACACTCATTATAAATTTGTGAGAGGCGGCAGGTTAATTATATGTACATATAAATATGGCACCTGCCTACACGTGTGTATGTATATAGGCATACAACACATAGATATTATATTTATAAAATGCATTTTCTACGCTTTAGAATATTATAGCAGATTTGGGCACTAAAAGCACAAACATTGGCATTGCTTTGAATAAAAGACAACTTATTATACTCGTCTAAAAGAAGAAAATCCTCCCTTATGTATGAACATTTTGTGAGAAGGTCATGCCTAAAATCGGAATTCTATTTTATAACAGAACATGTTTTTCATTCTTTAGAACATTTTTACATTTAAGCATAATCCCTCTTATGGGGCTATATCTTCCTGTAACAATCTTTAAAGGTGCAATACCACATCTAAATCTAGACATTTATTCATATTTATTTGTAGGTACCGTTATGTTTAATATAATATGTCTTTGAAGGTTCTATATTACCTTAACTTGTTTCTTCCATTGAAACCACTCTCTCTTGCTAGCATGTCTTTCCATGCCTCCACAAATGTGGGTAATAAATGACTGGACATATGACCAGTTTTCACTCGAAATTCGGTATCAAAGTAAACTAGATTATTATTTGGCACTTTGTCATTTTCTAACGCCCAATTGGAATTTTCGTCAGGTTATTAAATATGGATACACGAATTATCCAGATACCAATACATGTATATAAAGCTACTAGTTAATGTCGTTTGGCGAACATGTTTCCATGAAGATGTGCACGAGTATTAGTTACAAATACAATATCTTTAATGCACTTGACGAACGCAAATTTATCGGTTTTGAAAGGTAGTAATTATTTAATAGCGTAAAATAAATGGGTCTACTGACTAATCTAATGAAGTAAAATATGAGATACATGTATTCATGAGCATCGATAATGTTTTCTTGCGATCGATTTATTGACATTGTATAATTTACAGTGTTCGAAATAGAGGGATCACTGGGGATCATTTGAAAATCCTAAATGTTAAAGGTGTCTGTGGAATCCCATGAAAAGTTCAGATTTGACCACCATAAATTATTGGCGTCAAAAGGTTAAACATTTAACAGACGGTAGGCGTTTTCATACGGATATAACTTTCTTAAAAGCCTGGTGACCCCCATCCTCTCGCCCCAGAGGTAACTGTTACGCTAGCACTCCACAGGTACCCCTGGCTGACATCTTGGGTAAAAGCTGCGCAAAACTCCAACCAATGAAATCATATTACC
>JAULBP010016875.1:0-13879 GCA_032355345.1 Lepetodrilus pustulosus
AGGAAACCATAATACCTGACCACACATGACATAACAGTCCATCATCTGCAGAGTCTAGAAACTCACAAATAAAAATATTATCCCAGCGTTTTTTTCGTTTTTTTTGTGTAGACAGTAACCGGAAGCAGGTGACCGTGCAAACTGCAGTCGTCTCCAGTGTCTAAATTTTAAAAGTAGAAACTTCAGACGAATGGATTCAAGTTGTAATTATTTCATATGCAAATATAAAGCTGGCGTGTTTTTAGAATACCAGGCATATTATCTACAGTATATGAAGTGCTTTCAAAATGTCAACCAATCCATGGCTTGCAAATTTTTTCGGAGCTCCTTTCGACTGCTGTCACGACGCTTTCGATTAATTGGTAGAGTATTACCTACAGCACATAGGATATATATCTCGTAGACAAGCACACGCGCATGTACCTACACTACATTACACATGTCTCCAACACACGACCATACGTAAACCATACATTTCTATTACCGACAGTTACAATTACAGTTGGTTGGCCTACCAATTTCACTTGAAACTATGTTAGTATATTTGATTTATCTACTTATCCCCCGTCATTCTAATATTTCCATATGTAACTCAAATCGTTGACAGGTCTAGGCCTTACTAATATATACTAATAACGCATAAACATTCGCTAGAAACACAGTTACACACTATACGTCCATCTCTGCTTTCGGTGATCAGCATACGGTAATATACTTCGAGTCACTTACTATACAAAAACAAACTAGTAGGTAATACTAAATGTGCTTTGTAAGTACAGCGAGTATGCGACTATGCTTTTTGTTTTGCATATCGTTATCGGGTAGTTTTCTTCTTCGATAATGTATTCATCATTGTTCGTCAATATCCTCGTATCGTGAACATTAGATAACCCTAACCTTGAGAGCTATACATATATTTATATGATGCGGGTATGCCACAGACAGAAGTGTTTATATCTCCTACTAGAATGGAAAGCGTGCACCACTTCATAAGTATGGGTGTTTTTTATTACGAAGATGAAGAGGGTCACATTATGTCTATTACAGAGCCCCGTGATGAGGACTATGCCCTCTATAATGGGCACCTATATTGGCCTTATTAACATTTGTTCGCAGGTGTTCAGAAAGATTCATCGAGTAAAACCTTTGCCACACACCTAGGGCAGCTGTCTTCGATTTTCATTACTGTTCGTGTCTTGCTGTTGGTGTTTAAGATTGACTGTCTAGCTCAGTGATATGTTACTGAACACGTGTGTGTCAAGTATACTGTGATGGTATGCTATGAGGACCACCTGGCGAGTGGTGTCGGTGTGCAGGTGGCATTACTGGGCTACCATACACCCAGCAGACGATGATGGTAGCTGTATACAGGAATGTCCAAGGAACTTACAAGTAATGGAGTCAAGGTTGCGGAATTTAGTAAAAATTATAGTCTACGTCTCAAGCAATATATCATTCATTAGTCTTTTCAGAAATATTCATGTTTCTAACTACAATATAAAATATCAATATGATACATTGCTTTTTCGTAAAAAAATCAGTCGCTACCCAGCGTGTTCGGCCCACACTAGCAAGGATTGTGGTACCGCGTTAAGCTTATTTGTTGATTAAGACATAGTGGTAAGTTAGTAGTTGACATAATAATAAGTAGTCTAATTAATAATAGGTAATATATAACGCAACTATGATCTAGACTAGCTACTCAGTGGCGCTGCACAATCCTGAAAAGAAATGTGCACAGTTGGTGTCGGTCTTAAAGTTAGTTTCACGTTCGCGTTGGCCATTAACGTTAACTCATTCCATGGTGAAGGCAACATGAGATACAGCAGGGAGAGGGTTAAGTGCGCACATACGCATACACATGTTACTTTATGATGTACGCATCAGGACCTCATGAGCTTGGTGCTTAGCGCTGTCTCACTTTGTAGGACGCCAGGCAGGAAAATGAGACGTCGGAAATAAATGCTTCCATAGGTTATTGCCAGTGGCATTCGGCAATGTTCTCCCTGATGTTGGTCACCCCTGATGTCAATAACATCCCCGGTCAATCAGCGGCATTGTGTCAAGTCCATTATTCAATTACACAACTCGTATTATTTATTGATAAATGGCATTCACATTAATTAGCGGCTCTGTTGGAGCAACTAACATGCAGATACGCTCGGCTGTATGCGCTAATCGAGCTCTTCAGATTGCAATCAGTTTAAATGCGAGTGGACATGGAAGAGGTTGACCTTGGCAAACGTTGGTGTTCGGCGTAGTTTGCCTCCCTCCAGAGAGAATCGCTCGTGTTACATTAACTAACTGGACGCCGCGGACAGCCGATAGCTTTTAACATGGCCACACTTATGCTTTGGAAGGTTTAGTAATTGAAGACGAGCGTAAGTTATCCTACACAGGTTAAGTTGCTATATCCTCTATGAAAGATCAATTGGTGTGTGTGTGTGTGTGTGTGTATGCGTGCGTGCGTGTGTGTGTGTGTATGTGCGTGTGCACATGCGTGTATGTGCATGCATATGCGTGCTTGTGTGTGTGCGTGTGTGCGCGCGCGCGTGTGTGTAAAGAAATCAACTTAGGGGAGACAGCGAGAGAGAGGGATGAAATCAGATATAAAGAGATGGCAGCTAACCACATGGGCAGAGAGTTAGATTTGTAATTTAGAAAGTAGTTATGGCAGCTGAGGAATCTATGTAAATGACAGAACTGATATTCGTTATCCAACACTATTCTACAATGAATAGACGTTTCCTGAGGCTAGAAGATAAATGCAACATAGGGGCATATATAGTTAACTACTGTGATGTGGTTATACACATGTCAATAATCTTGAGATATTTAATCAATCTGCTGCACGCTTCAGTCAGCAGGGTATATCTCTGTCTCTATATCGTATCCAGCAGGGTATATCTGTGTGTTATCTCATTGACTTTATTCAACAAGGACTAATCAAGAAAAAATCGATCTATGAAAAATCCCATATATATTTGATCTACATGTTTCCTTGTAAGTCAGAGCTGTTTAACTGTGAACACCCCGTCATGGATTCTCTGTCGACGTGGAGCAAATAGACGCAATCAGTTATCCATTCTATATCAGTCAATGTCTTATTATTACTCAACATCACCTAAGGCTATCTATACTCCTAGTATCTTTAATGATTTCTCAAAAGATAGTTGGGCACCACATTGCAAATTCGCATTCGCTTTTTTGTCATGCAAAATATAGTGCCAGCATACAGATGTTCGAACACAAATTGAATATCGTGCTTTGGCTTATAGACCCATGGACTATGGGATTTAAATGTTTCTATTTGTACGTGTATCTGTTGACTACAGTTGGACATTTACGACGCTTCCGTGTGTGGGCATAACGGAAGACAATCATTTGTAAAGCCAGTACACCCACAGTTCCAATTTCCGCGACCAACAACAACACCATCCTTACGGAAAATGCATGAATGCCAATAAAGAATTACGAGTTATCGATTCTTGATGCAATAATATGGTCTTGGTTCCGCCACGTCAGCCATTATTCAGTTGGTTCTGCTACACGTGTTTGACTGCAAGATATGACTGTCACTATGTTCAAACACTAGATCGTCCTGCATTATGTAAGTCTCCCTCTGTGTGGGTGTGTGTGTGTGTGTGTGTGTAGACTAGCCAGGGCATTGGGGTGTGCGTCACAGTGGTCTGGAGACATAGCATACACACCCAGCGGAATGGAGACAATGGCAATGAAGAATGAGGAAATGACTTGCAGATCTTGTTAATAATGTTACACGTTTGTCATTAAGGAAAACACCCATACATACTGACGCCTATCCTATTTCGTTAACTATTGATGACAAAACACTACGCTGGAGACTAGTCGACACGGTTAATCTGGTGCAATTGTTGTACATACACAATGTATAATTATGGAATTCTGTACTTTAGCCGGCAAAAGGTCGAACTGTGATCTACTTCTGCAAATGCTTTTATGAATACTTATAACCTAGTAAAATCTTTCTGATTGAAATATTTGGAACATTATTCCAACAGGTACATAGCCCTATGAGCTAATATTCATATACGTTTTAGCACTGGTCTAATTTTACTTTATGATTCATACGATTCTACGATTACGAGCTATTGGTACTTAAGCTTCCAGTAAATCCTTCAAGGCAATGGCACAAAAGAAAATATGTTCAACAGTTCTGAAATATCAGGATGTCTGTCATTGGCCCAGTTCAGAGTGCTGTACAGCGGGTGATTGGTAAGGTTAACGGAGGATTGGTATAGTTAATGGTGGATTTGTATAGTTAATGGTGGATTGGTATAGTTAACGGAGGATTGGTATAGTCAACTCAGAACAGAACAGAACAGAACAGAACAGAACCTTTATTCACTCCACATATAGATCCAGATGTAAATTACAAAATAGAACATGATAATCGCGAACATGGATTTGCTAGGAAAACATCGTTATTGGTACTTCGATATTTGTTATTGAACTTATAGCCTTATGAGCAGTTTTCAACAGTAGTGTGTTCCCAAATAGTCTATATATCTGAAACTCAACAGAAAAGTTACCAGGAACTTGATTCGAATTCAAAACTTTAAATTGTATGGTTGAGTGTTCGACCACTGCGCTACCCATTTGTATCTACCATTGTTGCTACGTTATCAACTAGATACTTCTATAGACGAGACTGTCTGACTACAGCTGTGTCGACCTCTGACACTGAGAGCTAATACGTAAATACGATACGATGTATCAATCTCAGACATTCATTACAGTTGTATGATCTGACGACGAGTGTGGCAATAGGCACCACCACTGTAGATGGTATACTCGTCGTGTTTACATTCTTCTAGTCAGAAATAGACCACAATATGACTCTCTCTCTGATTCGTGCTCAATCAATTTCAAGCATGGTCGACCATAAGTGTTGCTAATAATGAGCCGAGTAAATGAAATAGTTTGTGAGGGCGATGTGATTGCCTCTATCCCATATTGGATCGCCATGCATGTCACAGTGCGTGTGTGTGTGTCAACTACTGTTACTATCTTTCTATATTAAACGTGAGAGTAGTTAGCAGGTAATGCAGAAATACTTTACATGCACTTTTAAATATTGTGGATTATTCATTAACACGTTTTGAAAACTTTCGTTAATCTTATATTCTTTCCAATTCTTATATTATTTGCAACATTGATTAACATTGAATTTTTGGCAGCTTATTACTTAATTACTATTTTTTTTATTGAATATTCAATGTAGTATACCATTATATTGAATTGTTCTAGAATGCCTTTATAGCAATATGTTCCTCGACTACTCCTATGTATTGCTTTGTGCGCCGCATTAAGATTTGTATGCAGTCCTTGATGAAGATACATGTCCATCGCGACATGTAGATTACTAAAGCCTTGTATTTATTATCTACCTGGACTGAGTGATTCATATAGATATACTTACAAACTATGTTTGATGACTTCATTTAGAACAACTTAAAACTATCTATGCAGAGCAACCAACAGCTTCATACATTGGTATTTTCTATCTGCCAAGCTATTCACGCTTGAGACAATCGTGTTCATGCTCGCGGCAATCATGTTCATGCAAATTAGGGTAATCGAAAAGCAATTGTACCATCCGTAGATCTCGCCGAGGTAATTTATCTCTGGATCCGACAACAAAATGGACATGTCTGTCCATGTAGCTAATAACTAAAACTACTTACGTACACACCATCACCCGCACCGAGCTGGACTGTATGTAGAAATATATAGCTTCATTCTGCTGAAGGGAGGCCATACGCTGTCTATTTACAGGCATAACGTGATACCCATCCAAGCATGGCTAGAGCGTAATGTGTATGTGAAACCGAGCTTTTGAAATAAATCAGAGTTGATACATCCTTCGTTCACATATCGACAACTGCCTCAGTATAGTAGCACATGCAGTCCGTTGATTGTAATTCCAATCTATACATTCACTGACGCGGCGCGCTAACAGACAGCTAAAAACATGGTGCTGTCAGCATTTTCACGAGAAGGTATTATAAAGAAACTTATCAGGGATTTAATTACCTTCATAAAATTGGTCATTACTATTTAATATCCCTCGTGTAGATGTTTATCAACATCAAGTAATCGTACGTTTATCAAATGGGTTTATTACATCGATATCCCGAGCCATCATGTGATACAAATATACCTCTGTTCATACATGGTAGATATCGTGACGTAGACAAGCCAGACAGAAGCTACAAATTACGTTACATGGTCAACAAAGTACGGCGTCTTATATTTTGCTATGATTCTAATATATCTTAGTACTAATGTGCATCGGCTTGTGCCGTTCTCTTGGAGTGGTTTGGTCGTGCTATACATTACTATATATATATTGATTCCAAAACGTAGACCAAGTAATAAAAGCCAAGGCAGATGTAGGAAGTCAGCATCATCAATATGAGCGAACATTATGGAAGTAAGTATATTGCCGTATAGACGTTTATTGAAACGGATATTTGACATCGGTACTTCTCCTGCCCGTCTCGTCTGAACACAGGAACAGCTACCAGCTTAGTGCTGGCACTAACTAGATTAAAGCAAATATATCCTATATGTGACTGAAACATCCTGGTCGCAGTAAAACGTTCAGGAAAGCATTTCATAAGTCACAAATCAAGTACATGTGTGTGGGGGTGGGGGTTTGTGTGCGTGTGCGCGCGTCTGTGTGTGGTTGGTTGGTTGGTTGGTAGCTATTAGAGTTGTATTACGTCAGATGTTACACAAACACCGTTAAAAAAGCAAGTCATTTGCATTGGGTTCTAAGTGGTTAGGCACCAGATATGTCGGCAGTGTTAGGTTGCGATGGCCAGCGGTTTGAAATGTCTCTAGTTGTGAAACTGTAGCATTATTCAAATCGTTAACATCGGGAGCATCGACGGAGCTCAACAGGTTATATTTCAAAAGCACTTGCCGAGCATATTCACAAATCACCTAGCATCATTTCGTCTGGTACTAAGCATTCATACTAATCGATGTAACTGAGCTGGCTCAAAGAGGATTTTACACGTGTAAGTTAATTAACCGCATAGTAGGATGGTTATTAACGAATGTAAACGTAGTTGATCTCACACATTGGCCTACGCTAGCGGTCACAAATCTCGAGTATCCGTATATATAGAAATATGGATTCTCTTTCCAATACTTCCATTTTCTAAACATTCACATCCGTTAAGAGCCTTTGGCGTAATAATTATTCGTGATACTGACATTGATAATGTCCTAATACCTACTCACTGCAGAGTGTAATGCTCTGATTTGTCATAAGTAGTATTTAGTTGCATTTAGTGGGATACATCCGAGTAAAGAAATGAATACCTGCATATTTATGGTTTGCTTGCTGTAAGAAATGTGACAGCCATAGCGTGGCCCGGATGTCCCAATGCTCGTATTTCTTTGGAAGGATATCAGCAGAATGGCGACAGGATGATATTTCAGACTCGGTGTT
This sequence comes from Lepetodrilus pustulosus, assembly GCA_032355345.1. Classification (NCBI taxonomy): domain Eukaryota; kingdom Metazoa; phylum Mollusca; class Gastropoda; order Lepetellida; family Lepetodrilidae; genus Lepetodrilus; species Lepetodrilus pustulosus. The sequence goes on from JAULBP010016875.1 coordinate 7,505, forward strand.
GGAAGGAATTCCTGGATGTCGTGTTCAGTAATCAACCAGCAACAAAGCCGCCAGAATATCCACATGTTCACATTCACTACATAGATCTACTTATTTATAGAAAAATGCAAGAGTATTGACATGTACAACATGCTACACATATATGTTAGTCAACAATGCCAGAATATTCAAATTTTCACATATATACTACATATTGGCTTGAATGAATAAACGCAAATAATAAATATGCATGCCATCCATCACAACAGAATCTACCCAATCTTCAATAACTAGTTCAATAAATGCGGTAGATGAACGATTTTCAAGATATAAAAAACTTAAAGAGTATCTATCTACCGGGTATCTATCTATCTATCTATCATACACACAGGATATTTCAGTTATGCTGTTGATGCAGATGATGATGGTGATGATGGTGATGATGATGGTGATGATGATGATGAGGAGGAGGAGGAGGAGGAGGAGGAGGATTGATGGAGATAGAGTGTTCTGCACCAGCTACGTGCCACGACTCAGCTTACGACTCTATCACAATCCTTTCGAAAACATCCTTCAGCACGAATTGCACAAGGATGAGTGTCTTAATGAACACTGTAATGGAAGTAATTATTGAGCAGAGAAGTAAAAACAAACAGTTCGGATGCTTAATTCTGTATTCGACTTGCTTGTCGAAAGCTAACGCCGCATTTGTGATAATTACTGTCAAGTGACACTGACGTCAGTTCTCCGCGTACTGAACAACAGTACGTTACCTTGTCAGTTATAATAGTAACCAAACAAGCTGCTCATTAAGCCCATTCCTCGAGGTGCGCCCAGTACTGCCACCCAGCTTGCGTACAGAATTATTCTCATTCATAAGCACCTATAAGTACAGCCTAAATTTCAGTAAATACAGAACCTTTACGTAAGCCGGTATGGGTTTCAAACATTTACTGCTAGATTTGTGCTCTTCTGTACACATTTGTATTGTGTTTAGACATGTGCAGCCGTGTGCTTAGCAATTACTGTCCATTGGAATTGGTCTGTAAATACATCCTGATAATTCCGGGTAATGGTTAGATGTACATGCCTCACCCTGTGCAGTGGGTTACACAGGGAGGTTGAAAGCGGATTAGACCGGAAGTGGGTATAGCTGTAGGTCAGAGTGGCGTGGTTCATGTCCGGGTAAGACGTATGGTTGCAGGGAGTTGCAGAACTTACTAGGAATCTGAAGACGTTTATCGGAAGGTCAGATGAGGTCGTAATGAGTTTCTGGTATTCAAGTCACGAATAGGACTTGACATGATTAAATTGAATGTCCTATCGCGAACATTTAATGAAATATGTCACATTGCTCCACGGACGTAAGAGGATAGTGCACACATTGTACCGATTCCTGTTATAGATAATAACATTTTAATAATGTCAAGCATCGGGCTCCAGTTTCTGCTAGATGCTGTGTCCTCTGCGTGTGCCAATGTGATTATCTATCAATGAGTGGTATGTCGGTATGTCCAACAGGCTCTGGCAGTGTGGTATGCTCAGCAGAAAACCGTCCACAGTTGACTCCCACATTCATCGCCCGGGGCTGGCTCACGTTGGAAGCAAAGCAAAACCTGGTCCTGGCTAGGGCGCAAGACTTCTGCTTGGTTTAAAAACATGAAAGTATCTAGAACACTGAGATAGTGATTGAAAAAACAGAGGTGATACCTGCAATCTCCTGACCTCCGGCAGTGAATGGGTGGGTGCCCTGTGGGTAGATATGCAATGCTGAGCAGAACACTTGTTAGACGTTCTACAAACCTATCGTAACACAAAGAATGTCTTGTTCAATGTCTAGTATGTTTCTATGTGCATGCATGTTTGATATACAGTATTAGTTTCATTTATGTATATGTATTTACATTTACACACAAATTGTTATTTTTATTTATGCGAAATAATGTTATATCTAATAAGATGTTTTTCCATACCAATGGTACAACTTAATTACATTCTACAAAGTATAATATGTATCTGCCAATACAAATATCTTGCTTAATAACCAGTTGCTCAGCTGCTAATGTGAACATGGTGGTGATGCATCGCAAAAATACCAATTATGTCGAAATATGCGTAAGATGTGTTATATAAGATATTTTCCCTAGAACTATTCCAATTGTAACATACCAAATTGAAATAATTAGGATGTCTTAGTCAAGTGTATATCCGTATTGGAGTATGGTCTGTTAAAAAAACTTATACAGTATTTACCAACCACCAAAATGCCAATGAACATTTAATTATCATAAACATCTAATTATCAGGAAATGTTTCGTCTATTGGCCCGGAGCTAAGTGGTACTGTTGTTTTCCAGGAATGGACTGTGACGTCATACACTAGATCTGAACATTTACAAACTTTTTACACGGTAAATACTTTTCTTCCTTGCACCGATTAACCATCCCTATTAGCTAAAAACACATCTGAATGGCCCTATATATCATACATAATCGCAGTATCAATCATGTATTACACAACAATTCACAACATAATATTTGAGTTTAATGTTTTATGTTCAGCTAAATTAATAATTGAATGTCATCTGCAAATGTCAACTATAAGATAAATTGCTTTCCTGATATTATGACCATTCACGTTACAGAGAGGAAATCTTCTTAATGATATCAATAACAATTATATATATGAGATGTCATGATAGAGTATTGATGTCTACTCATGTATGTTTAATACAATTATATCATTGATGCAAAAATGCAACGTAGATAGTTAATTAGTAATATCAGAATTTAGTTTTACTTACTAAACCGGTGTTACATTGGCCATGTATTTTTATCTGTCAGCAGTTGGTTGCAAGCTTAGATAAGGTTATTTGGATAGGATTGCAGTTACCACGTTTTATGCTGAAGTATATACGGTTTCCGAAGCTATATCTACATTTCAGAATGCACAATCTGTGTTTTTAGAACATGGTATTGGCATAGCGTAGACTGTCAGTTCTATGTCACAGTAAGTTTGATTTCTTTGGCAGGCATTCATCAAAAGCAATGGCCGTTACTGCAGTGGCTCCAAGTAATGGGTATGTCAAGCTGAGTCAGTCACACACTTCTTCATCATTCCAGAGTCAGTCACACACTTCTTCATCATACCACATAACCAACATGACAGAGCACAACATTCAACAGTCACCAGACCTGGGTATCCTTTCATGAAGCTCTCTTATTCACTAAGAGACCATATAGCGCTCTCTTTGTTGATAGCTAATGTACTGATAAGAGAGCGACATGGTCTCTTAGTGGATAGTAAGAGAGCTTCGTGAAAGGATACCCTGATACGTCGCCTACTCTCTAACATCCTACTCTCTAACATCCTACTCTCTAACATCCTACTGTAGTGCCACAGATCAGTTGGCCGTCCAGTTGTATTCTCAGCATCATAGTTTATGAAAGGTTTACTTCAGGGTAATATTGTTTGCTTTTTGATATATGCGATATCCCAATACAGTTTGGGTGAAATATAGTACGGAAGTGCCCTATGAGTGTGAGACCTTCAGCAATCTATTACTAGTAGTGCATAATTCTCATCACGGTCTGTTCTGGGTAAAGAACTCATAAAGACATAACGAGAGAAAGATTGTAAGAAACTAACAAAATGTACAACTACTCGAGAACTATTACACATCAATACAGTAGCATACCAATTGCAAGCTATAACAGAGCATCACTTCAGGCGGCGGTAAGCCTGTGTAGCCTACACGATAGCGTATGAAGTCAGTTGGAAGCTTAACGGACACGTAAAAGATGTGCATCTACATGTCATATGGTGTCGGCGGGAAGAAGCTAGTCTGGCTGGGGCTAAAACAGACAAGAACTACTACATACAATGACTACTACAGTCCAGTACTACTAAACTAGGTTACTACAGTCTAGCGCTACCAGTAGTATAACTATACTATACGGGGGCAGTAATGATAACGCGCCATGTTTACAGTGACATCTGGCGTTGAGAAGGATAAATAAATGTCTCTTTAGAGATTCCACTTGACCCCGGTTTATTGCAGCAGGATTAAACCTACCCTGTGACGATAACGCTGAGTTTCTGATAGCTTCTGGATGAGTCTGGAACCGAGCATGTTGAAACACAGTTGCCGTAAACACGTCGAGAACACCGTATCAAACTACCATTAGCATTTGTCTCAACGAAGGTATAAAGTGACGAGTAAGAGGAGATAACTCATTCACGGTGATGACAGAGTGAAGAATTAAGTGATCTAAGTGGGAGCAGAAAGCATTTAAAGTTGCGAGTAGCAGGGCTATCTTGTTGTAGCATCATAGAGACACGTGTCAATGGTGTTATCTTATGTCCCTCTAACTGCCTACACCTAGACGTGTGAAAAACAAGTAGAATAAAACAGCAGTAGGTTGAAATAAACGCGAGTTTAAATAGTTTAAGAATTACACGATCGATATGTATCCGCGTCACCAGTATTGTTAATTGGTTGTCGACAGTCGTGATAATATTGAAACTTCGACATTTATTTGTCAACTTCAGTTTAAAGTGTTGGAATAAGAGATTATGTTGCCATTGGCTTTTCTCCCTTTGGAAACATAAATTGCTTTACATTGAACTCCTGTGTCAGCCATGATGATCCTAGTGTTGAGAATGAATGTGCGGACGATCAACTGCCAGGATCCTTCATCAGAATTGCAGTCAGAATAGAGAAACAACTGTTTAGTAATCCTTCGTCAGATACACCAAAATGACCATTTATATTTAGTTTTGTCGATTGCAGTAATGAAATTATGCATATGCAGCCGTGTAACTGCTCTTTTTATGTGTGCATGCTTTACACTAACAAATAAATACTGGTAACGTTCCCTCTGTGGCTATACAGCAGCTCTTTATGGTATTCTGATAGGTTTCATTGTTCATGATCTATTACATGAATCAATGGTAGATTGAAATATGTTTTACTTATCACGCTTGAATATATTCAAATAATCTTTATAAACATAACACGGAGAATGTTGGGAGAAAATTGGTTCCGAGATCTAATAGTCAGCCTTCTATATTTCATCAAATCGATTACAGAATGGCCAATATAAACGCTTCACCAATCAACACGGAGACAGAGATAGACGTTAATTCCATTCAGGGTCAGCTTTAAGAAGACTTGTGACTTTCAACAAATCAATGTAACTTGAACTTTCAGATGTAAACGGAAGTAGTTGTTTTTCTAAACCCACATTCAAAACAAGACTTCGAAATCCTATATAAATCGCTGAAATTAGAAACGGTGGATGTCTCTGTGCATTCCGGTTACATCCATCATAATTATCTCCTGGTAATACTTCCTAGCATTCAAAGAATGTGGAATTTGTAACATTTTGTTGTCTGTCAACTTGTTGATAATCATCCATGTCAAATACTGACACCCAGTAATTTATTTGGTAATATACTTACTTTATTTTCCCCAAAGTGTTCTAAGTTGAAGGTTTGTACACAAAGCGATGCTAATCATATTCTATCCGAGGATCTTTAAGAGAAAGTGTTGACATGCTGCTGATGAAGGAGGTGATGAAGGAGGTGATGATTAGGAAGCAGTGTTATTTCAACGTGTATCGCAGCCACGCTCGTCAAATTCTCTTACATTTGCAGGTACTTTGAATAAGATTAATTTCAGGAAATACATTTCATGATAAAGTAGGAAATAAAGCAATATATATTTTAATGACAAAGTAAATAATTAGCTTATCTCTGAATGGTTATATCTGATGTCCTAGTTTGACATATTATATTAGGGGTCTTCTAGCACCGGTTCTCGTGCTGCCTATATTGGATACATCAAACATTTCTATATACAAATATGCTATTGTTGTTTCAATACTACAGATATGTATATTGATGTCCATAGTCGCTATTCTAAATTACAACATATGTATATTGTATTACTAGATATAATGTTACATTGTTACAACTTGAATGGCTGGGGATGTGACACATCTAGTGACGGATGTGACTGTTTTAACCTGCGTCCGTTATTGCTTGATAGTGGGAGTAATTTGAAAAACGGTAACTTCTTTATTTTTTGGTGGAACTTAATCATGCTGACGAATTCTGATGAAAGTTGTACGTTTCTATTCGTGCGCATTTGTGTGTGAGCGAGCGTACGCACGTGTGTGTGTGTGTGTGTGTGTGTGTGTGTGTGTGTGTGTCTGAGTGAGTGTGTGTGAGTATGTGTGTTTTTGTGTGTGTGTGTGTGTGTGTGTGTGTGTGTGTGTGTGTGTGTGTGTATAGACTAGCCAGGGCATTGGGGTGTGCTTCACAGTGGTCTGGAGACATAGCATACACACCCAGCGGAATGGACACAATGGCAATGAAGAATGAGGAAATGAC
>JAULBP010016986.1:0-13876 GCA_032355345.1 Lepetodrilus pustulosus
ACTACTACTACTACTACTACTACTACTACTACTACTACTACTACTACTACTACTACTACTACTACTACAACAACAACAACTACTACTACTACTACTACTACTACTACTACTACTACTTTACTATTACTACTACTACTACTACTACTACTACTACTACTACTACTACTATTACTACTACCAAAAATAACAACAACAGTAATAATTGTTACAATAGTAATACTAATTACAGCAATAATACTAATAGAATAGTATTAGTATTACTCGTAATAATAATAATAATAATAATAATAATAATAATTAATAATATTAATAAAAACAACAAAATTAACAATAATAATAACAATAATAATAGTAATAAAAATGATGATCAACAACACACAACACGGTGTTTTGTAGACAACCCAGCCCTCCACATGGTGGTACTAATATATCACAAACTGTCTGTGTTCGAATCCCCACTCATCTTTCGCTCACAACTCAAGTGGTGTTGCCCACCCTACTAAGTATCGAGGCTCGCATTACAAGTGACGTTTAATATCCACGATAAGTTCACATCGCCAATACTAGACAGGTCTTCAGAGTACGCAAGTAGTTCCATGTTTGAACTCATCAATCATAATCAAACACACTCTTTACTATCCGCGAACAATATTTGTTCAATCAATGGAAATTAAACACTTAGTATACCTTCATACATTTTCATGGAGGTGTGTTATCAGAAACGTCTTTTAAACGTTTAGGAACTAGTGGACTTAATTCATCAAACTATATTAGACAGGAGGGATAAAAGACCCAGCGCGCCTTATGAAAGAGACCAGTTTATCAGGTGTGGTTATGATAACAACGGGATTGATCCATGACCCTTGGCACCCGTCTTGTTAAGGTGACAACGAACGAATATCATTGCGCACGTTACCTGTCCAGTTTGTCTGTTAGACTTTAAGTGAATACGATGAAGAAGGTATTGAATAATTCATGACACCTATAATGAAAACGCTATTGCAAACAATCGCTTTGTCAAATTATGACTCTGTACATAGTATTAGTGTTTATTATCTGGCATGAAGGTTGTTATCCCACACTTAAAAGAAAACCAACAAAACAATAGTTTGATTTAGTTCTAATGTTTATTATAGTTTATGGGGTGTGCAGGGATAATTCATATTGAAAAGTAAATGTGTAAATTAAATTAGCGTTTTGGCTAGACCACATGTTTTGAAGTCTACTTCGTCTTTAAAAAAATTGTTTAGACATCCAGGAATTCTATGTATACATGTATGAGTATCGTCATGCTTTATTTAAACATTATAACACATGTTCTTCAAATTGCCTATTACCTATTTAACTAAATATATGACTGGACAAATAAACTAAATTTTATTAAATAATATTCTGCAAAGCTTTCTTTACAGATGGTACTAATAAATTTCAAACATTTTATCACTTAATGTTCGCGACAATAATCATAATAATTCCGATTACATTTCGACAATAATCATATGAACACATACGAACACCTAGAAACATAAACCTTGACATTATTGTGCCAGCCAATAAGGTAGACGTACATCCCAAATATTTCTTGTGGAGTTTGGCATGTCTTTTACAATATTCTTGAATTCTTGAATACGAACAAATTAAAACGTATTTTAAAATATTAAAATGTTGTCGAATAAAATCAGTACTTTAAAGTATATAACTGTAATATATGAACCAACACGTAATAAATTCTCCTATATATTGTAAGAAGGACACCAATGGCGTTGCGACGATTAGGCTGGGGATGTATAGAACTCTACTATTATTATTATTATTATTATTAGTAGTAGTAGTAATAGTAGTAGTAGTAGTAGTAGTAGTAGTAGTAGTAGTAGTAGTAGTAGTAGTAGTAGTTTAAACGAAACATGTCCAAGAATATCGTATTACTTCTACTGTCTACACAGCCGGGACATCGCGATATACGATATCGATACGTTGTCGAATTAAAGTTGAATCAACAATAGCGACGTCGTGATGTAAAACCACCGTATGGTCGACATCGTATCGACATCGTGTGTCGCGATATGACGGCTGGATATAAAGCTAAGATTGAGCTAGTTTCTATGATAACCAATCACACAATGTCTGCACCGTGAGGAAACATTAGCTGCAGCCTAGAGACCACGAGGAAACACTCAAGGGAGATAACCGGTTCATTTCCGGCCCTCGTTATATTTTCGATGGTCATAAAACGAGGAAATTCCGAGGAGTTTAATAAATTGATGAGGCCGAATGATCTTAAAGATCTCGTCCGTTCTATCCCAGTAAAGATCACATCAATTTATACCTCGAGAGATAGTTAACCTTCCACTCAATATCCATAACTGTTATGGTACCGTTCACTGGCGCTCACACTAATGACTAGATGGCATTTATAGACTTTGCAATATTATGTCAAATGGGAAATAAAAATATCCAGTTTATATCACCCATGACTTATTGTAACGTAGGTGACATCGCTAGTATTTATAAAAACCTGTTCAATTGCTTACGTAGATATTGACAATTTGAAAATGTTAATGCCGTTCAAGACGTGATCGACATTAAACCATAGCTTTGGCTGATTTGATATAATGTTTTATGGAATAATTAAAGTTATATATCTAATTTACCAACCTAATGATAGTAACTATCATGTCAACTGAATTAGCAATTAATACATGAAGTTTCTATTACAAATAATTACTTTAATATGTCATAGCTATTCTAGTGAAATGTATGCACTTTTAAAATAAACTTTCACAGAAGGTTCACCTATATAACTGGACAAACGAATTTCTATCTGAGAGTATATATTTACGTCCACCCAAAAGTTGTTATTTAGTGCTGTACTTATCGAGTGTTGGTAATTGATTGAATAAATATGTCTATCAAATACCAAAAACTCGAAATGTCCATATTTTATATGAATATAAGGAATGTAGCTCCAATTATTTTGTATTTTTAACATCTAACTAAAATGTACTAGATTGAATCCGCACTCACCCTCACCCTCAAATCATTTGACAAATGTGGATCGGCGAAATCGATTTTGGCCACACAATGTTGATAATAAGTATTATATCACAAATTAATGTAGGTTGCATTTATATTGTGCTACGCGATCTTTGGAAGATGTTATTCTATGCATTTGTGTATTGAACATAAGCTATCTTCGGTACTAAAGAAAAAGGTTCTGTAATCAACATGGCAGTTAATAAACCAGAGGTGCGTTCAGGACTCGCTACATTTCTCTACGAAGTACTACGAAGTGCTACAATAGCCGTTCAACCAACACGTGTAGTACAACGTGTTGCTACTTTTTACTTCGGCTTTTGAGCACATAGTGTTTTGTAGGAAACCCCAAAGCATGACGTGAATGGACTGCACGCACGCGCAAACCTATTTCCGGCTATTTTCCTACTGAATCGTTCAGCCTGCCACTACTTTTAGAAAAGTAGCGTAGAGAAATGTAGAGAAATGTAGTACGTCCCGATAGCTAATACACTGCAAAGAGAGCGCTACAAGTATCTTAGTATATAAGAGAGCTTCGTGAAAGGATACTTCCAGGTACTTGGAAGATGATCACGAGGCAGCCCGCGAGGGTGTGTATGTGTGTGCGTGCGTGTGTGTGTCTGTTAGCTAATTTGGGCACTCAAGTACCAAGAGGTATAACTCTAATGGTAACCCTTAGCTTCAACCACTCCCGGTTCAGGGTAGCGTTTCTCGAAGCTCCCTTAATTATCTACTACGAGACTATACGCACTCTCGTAGCGGTATCTAATACATGGCACGTGTGCACTTACGAGAGCGCTATGGATTCTTAGTGGATACGAGAGCTTCAAGAACCGATACCCAGGTTCAGTGTTTTGCCGTTTTGGGACAGCCACTGGTTTGTCTATGAACATGAGAGGTCGGTGACCTACCTGCGCCTTGGTCTGCTCGCCGATGAGGATGACGTCTCTGGTGGCGTCGTGAATAGGGATGTCGGAGATGTAGATGCCCTTCCCTATCAACTCGTCCAACTTCTCCACGCTGGGAGTTCCCAGGAACATGATAGAGTCCACCTCGGGCAGATAGATCATCTGACCTTTTAATTCCATGTACTGAAACAAAACAGAGTATCAGTGGTCCTTTAATTACACTTTCTGAAATAGCCAGGTGCCATTTCCTTTTTTGAAGGTACTGACATGCAAGTGATCATCAGAAGTCCATTATTCCATGTACTGAAACAGATTGTGCGTTAGTGGTCCTTTAAGTCCACGTAATACAACAGACATGTCCTTCGCGACGTCATTACGGATAGGTACTGAAGCAGGGTTGTATTTTATCTTTCATATACCAAGTTGTATTATAGGGTGTATACCCTCTAGTGAGTGAAAATATTTTCTCTATGAAATAGTTGTTAGCATCGCAGTGAAATGGAATTGTTATGGTAGGCTACCCCTCATTAAGGGTACCAAATTTCATCCCAATTTCGTTTCTGTTAACAAGTGAATTCGTTATTAGGACACACACATGCTTCAGCAAAAGTTGGTTTGGTTAATAGGTGGTGCAGGGTTGGGTAGAGGGACGTACACGTTGGACATACCTGGTCCATGGCATAATTTCCAGTGACACTATAGTGTAGTCGTGTACTAAAATAATATAGGATGTATTTGCATGTTTAACTTTCTTCATATGTCAAACCATTCTACGAACCTATTGGCAATTGTCTGTGTGCCTTCTGTCATTGGCAGATCGTACGTAGACAATGCCCATTGTTTCGGAGGATGGCTCGAGACAAACGAGGACATCTTAGAAAGCCGTTGTTTGGATAGTTTAGAGGAAAGATAGAAAAAATAACTACATTGTGCTAACGTTATGACTTTTCTTTAAATATATCAGATTGACCTCTCACCTCTGATGTCTTTGAGTGCACAGTCTGTGTCATTAAGTGGAAGCTGGAATTGACACGTGACAACAATGCCGAGAAACTCATCTTCACTTCCGGTTTGACGAATTTGAAATATGTCGCGACATCCAGACCCTTCTTGCCAATCTGAGGCGCGATGGTCTTCATGAAGGCGTTACCTAGCTGCGTGATCTTCAGGTCTCTGTCGAAGACCACGTGGAATGGGAAGTACTCGCAGAATGTGGCCACACTGAGCTGCAGGTCGGACGGATTATTCGACAGATGATCCAGACTCGCTCGTACATGGCACGTGTTGTCGTTGTTGTTGTTGAGGCAGTCGATGAAGAATATTTGGTGAGTTGCATCCGGTATGCGATTAGGAGACACTTTGATTCGTATTTCTTGATTGAAGAGGAGGTGAGATACGGACTTTACTACACCGGCAGCCATGTGGAGGAGCTTGCGCCGATTTGAATAATAGTGAACTAGGAGCTGATTGTTTTTGTATTCGCACCGGTAAGAGGCCGGGGTGGCTCCGCTGAACTTCGGCGATTTTCGGATCTGTTCGTTAAGTCCGTCGACGCTGCTGAAGAATTCGAACATATTGCTTCCCAGCATCCTTAGCGCCTTGCCGTACTCGTCCACACAGTGCTGGAAGTACTCCACTCCTAGCTCCACCAGGAAGTCCGTCATCTCCATGTCTGAAGTCACAACGAAAACACGTGTGGGTAGCAATATTAACATTAATATAGAAATAGCAATACTAGTAGTGCAAATAATAACAGTAATATTAATAATAATAATACTACTACTAATAATAATAATAATAATGACAATAATAATAATTTTAATAATACTAATAATGATGATTATGATAATAATACTAATAATACTAATAATAATACTAATAATAATAATAATAAATAATACTAATAAATAATAATTATAATAATAATAATAATAATAGTAATAATAATAATGATAATAATAATAATAATAATGACAATAATAACAAGACAAATAATAATAATAATGATTATGATAATACTATTAATAATAATAATAATAATAATAATAATAATAATGATGATGATGATGATGATGATGATGATGATGATACTAATAATAATAATAGTAATAATAGCATTCATTGTTATACTATTCATAGTTCATTTTAAATGTGATGCAATGGCAGGTTATGCATGACATTCATTAATAATGCCGCGAAGCAGTATCATATATTTAGAAAACTTTAATAAGTCGTAGTACTGCTGGTGTATATTATGTACTCTGCAATGATTCATCCTTAACAGTAAAGAACAGTATGCAAATATAGGAACCAAACACGGCTTATACAGGTTACATTGCAGACAACATTGCAACACGACTCAAAGCCAATGACATGTTGCTATTATTAGCACGCCATTAGTGGCTTAGAACAACGGGATGGGGCACGAAGAAGATATGAAGAATAACCAGAAGAATCGGCAAAATTGTATCTGAAATATTGTATTCCATCGACCACCAGACAGTTGTACACAACACGGGAGTATTAGCACGTGTTTACACAACTGAGTCTCTGTTTGATCAGATGGTAAAGCGTCATATTATGGCAAGCTGTTCAGACGATGAGGTGAAAGAAAGCGGATAGACTTGGTCTAAATCTGACGACAGCTATTGCAAGACATGCCAATGCATATATAAATGCACGAGCCTAAAAGCGTAAAAGGTTTAGCCTAGATCTGTTGTACCGTGACAAACTCTCGTCAATGAATATTCGTGGACGTATAACATGTCTGTGTTATCCTGCATACACTTCCGGTCTCAGAACCGGAAGTCGGCCCGTCCATGTGGCAGCACGACATTTTCAAGAACTCGTGAAATTGAGGCGAGTATATCACTTGTTCTTATTTCGATGAATGTCGGAATGGCACATTATGCTGCTCACTGTTAATCCAATCTCGTGGCAGCATCGTGGGCTAAAGCATAATTTACGTGGCGGATATTTGCACGTGTGCTTCATGAGTATCGCCGCCTCTCGTTAATCAACTAACTGGACATTGATAGCAATATCCCTGCCAACAGATAGCCATTTGTCAACACCATCATGGAATTACGGAAAGCGGTGCAGTAGTAACAAGTCCCTGCGTCTGTCTTGAAACCTCCCATCCTCTGGCAATATACACCAATCTGTTTCCCTTTTATTGCGAAATTCAGACTTAAGTTTTTTGGCTTGACACTGGCGTCCATTTTACTGCAATCAAATCCAATTGCAGCTTGCCAATGGGTCTAATCAAGCTTGATTTCGCTTGACTACTGTGGACATGGAGAAACACGGACTCACTTACAACGACTGTGCAGAAGCCCTCTGGCCTTCGGCAAACCTCGGACGGATCCGGAACTGAACCCCTGCGGCCAGCTGTCCTCTTTCACCGGTGTGCATTAACTAACGACGCAGCGGTGTGTTCCGTCATCGTCGACCAACAGCAAAAGGACCGGGATTGAAACAGATTTATAACGTGAACCGTATATTGCATCTTCTTTTGAATGATTGTCCTTGCCGCAGGTGTAAACAATTCCCGCAGTTTTATTCTCGCATAGATATGTGATTTTTTCTGTAGACAGAAACCCGTCCATCGAATTCACGTCAGAAAACAACATCATTACGCTGTAATTTTGACATGATTGTTTGGACATCTACCAAACGTTATTTTCCCAACGTAGGTTACAGTATTAGTACGGACGAAGAGTTATTTCCGGCGATATAGTATGAAGCGAGACTTAGACAATGTATATATTAAAAGCATAATATCATAAATAGTTATGGTTGTTTTGGACTAGTTCTTAGCTACAATTGCATTCACTTGACATACACATAATCAAGTTTGTACTTCCAAAACTCTTTTCACCGCTGTATGGTAGGCGACATTCCATTTCAACAAACCGCTTCGGACTTTGCCAGTTATGACAACCTGAATATGGTCGTATTTATCTTTGCTTAATTTATATTAATGCAATGGGACATTACAGGTGATGCATCAAATACAAGATAAGTACTGGTCCGTAACCTTAATTCATATTAAATATGATTTTTGTGTTGATAACTATCGAGAGTTGGGGAATAAGTGTATCAGTAAATGACAGCTTTTGGCTGTACAAATCAAGCGTAAGTAGTTTCAGATAGAATTAAATTGGTTTGTCCGTTATGTAGCCGGGTGTGATATAAGATGTTCCTACTGGTCTCGGCCAGCAGGGTTACTCCATTGGCTCAGTCGGTAGAGCGTTGGACTCACAATCCAGCAACTCGGGTTCGAATCCCAGAATCGGCATGGTCCTGTTTCAATTACATAGGTCAACCAGCTGTGATAGTATGCCTTTAAACAGTATCGTTAGCCAGTGTCTAATGGACGTTTCACTTAGGTAAACGTGTCGTGTACGCCAGTCAGCAAGATCAGCGTGATCCCACGTACGACCATCCTAAACCTGGTGATATCCAGATCAGTGTCTTCCTTACCGTCCATTGCCTATCCGAGTATTCACGGCCACGCCCAACAGGTAACATGAACTATAGAACTAAAGCTATAGTGCGTGTTACGTGCTGGGCTAATTACACCGATCAAGGTACATGCTGTTTTGCAAGCGCTCTAAATTAAGTCACAATGAAGCCAACTAGACATATGCATGTCTCCCTTGCCTGTAACGTAAATTACATCAACACGCTCTGGATGAACGCCTGGTGTTATTTAGGCAGTAATAGCCAATTAAATGAAGCAACCATATGGGGATACTCGTGGACATTTTTGGATACATCAGTATTTTTAGTATTTTTCAATGAGAAAAGCAATAAAAGAAAAGTGAAACAGTCAGAAGATATACATGCAAATTAATAGGAACCGGACTCCAAGCCAAACCATGGCATCATTGTCCAAGACAAAATATCTCACCCAAACAGTCCAATGCAATGTATCTTTCATGGAGATTTGTCCACGACTAGATATCCAGGCAATCTTTGTATTGGCTCTGTCCGAGATATAATACCAATCAGTGAGTGATATATGCTCGATAATGATTTACTTGCGTCCTATGAGAACGTGGCTAAGCTGCAAAACCCAGCAGTTACGGGTTTCTTTCTATTTGCCTGGAGACGCTCGGCCTATTTTGAAGTATTGGGTCCACGGGTTCACATTTGGCATTAGTGTTAGTCGTAGTATGACCACGGCTTACTCTAGGCCTAGGGCGTAGCGTGTTGGTAATGCAATTATAGATAACGATCGGCCGTCACTAAGGGGTGTGATTATCTGTATATGTGTTGTCGTATTTGAAATGTTCCTCCTTCCAAGTATACAAAATACAAGGCGATAGGTGTCTATGATCCTACGTGTGTGCAACGAGAGGTGATGACGTCGAACTTTTAAAATAATTAAACTAGATATCTGTTAAGTGGATTGTTTAATTTAAATTACGCAATATCTCCGGATAGTCAAGTAGGTGATGAGATTGTGCATGGACCGTCAATACGATTCACTTAAGATGACTTCACTTCACAAATGAACGTGTAATGCATTTAAGGGACAATTAAAGTAGTACATGAAGAGGACAGAGTGGGTTGAGATGAACCAGCGAGCGAGAGAGAGAGAGAGAGAGAGAGAGAGAGAGAGAGAGAGAGAGTGAGAGAGAGAGAGAGAGAGAGAGAGAGAGAGAGAAAGAGAGAGAGAGAAAGAGAGAAAGAGAGAGAAAGAGAGTGTGTCATGTAGTAAGAACCAGGGTATCCATGGGAAAGAGATGAAGAGAATGTGAGAAAGAAAAAGAAAGAAAGAGAAAGAAAGATAGTGAGAGAAAGATAGAGAAAGAGAGAGAGAGAGAGAGAGAGAGAGAGAGAGAAAGAGAGAGAGCTTGTCATGTAGTAAGGACCAGGGTATCCTTTCATGAAGCTCTCTTATCAACTAAGAGAATGGTAGCGCTCTCTTTGCCATAGCTAATACACTGCTAATTAAGAGAGTGCTACCAGTCTCTTAGTTGATAATAGAGTTTTGTGAAAGGATACCCAGGCTGCCAACTACCTTATAAATGACATTTCTTAATCATCCCCTCCTCAGCTACTTCTGTATATGGGACACTCGGCTACCTTATAAGCAAGCACATGATGAAGTACTGCTAACAGATTAACAAATCACCATAAAACATTCAAAATCGCACTTTATGTTGCATCAGCACAACCAGTGATCGGTCATCTGTGACAATAACTGATAATGCGGCAATAAAAGTTGTGAGATCAGGTATACGTGTAAGAGTATTGGGTTGGCGGGACCGTTCCGCATCAGCGAACTTTTAAAGTTTTCTTGCTTGTTGTGGACTTGCTATGATCCAGGCAACGTCTGAGGAATGTACAACCTATGAATACAACTTTCAACTGTAGGAATTCTCCATGGCGATATGTATGAACTAGTCACATGAGTACAATCACACTATAATACTGCATTGCACGATCTATTCTTTTCAGTTTGAAAAAGGTATCCTAAATTTCACAACTGCTACCGTATTAAACACTACAACCACCAGTGGACTATAAGCATTAACCCTCTCCCTGCTGGCTTAGGGACAGATGCTGCTCTTTATGGCATCTCTGGTTGCCTGCAGCAGGGAGAGGGTTAAGGTAATATTGTCCAATCACAAAATGAACCAAAAACCAAAATCTAGAAGGTGGCTTTAAGTTTAAACACCAAATCAACCAGTCAACCAACCAACCAGCCTGCCAATCAACCAGCCAACCAACCAGCCAACCAACCATCAGCAGGGGTTAATATTGGCACTAGTCCTGTAGCCAAAGCCAAAATTCCCAATGCTTTAAAGGTATCCTAAGGACTAGTAGAAATTTAGGATTTATTAGGTTTTTACTACATGTCATCATTATCAGGACTAGTGCTCCAAAAAGTTAATATTAACTGCTGATCAAGTTTTTTGTTTTTTTAATTTGATTGAATTACTGCTTTTATCGGAAATTATTTCATCCATATTCAACTACCAGTTGCTAATGTCGACAATAAATGATAGAAAAAAACAATGAAATACACAAAATATTTTCCTGGATAAGCCCTAGGGGTGAGAAAATCAGTAACGACAGTCACGCTAATCTTTGGAAGGTTAACACTAATAACAGATATTTTGCTCTCCAGTCTGTCTCAGATATTATTAGCATGTTCAATAAACCTACAAGACAGTAGTAGATCTAGCACAAGCAGGGTTTGCATCCATTCCATCCAACTCCAAACACTAATCTTTGGAAGATTTTACTTTATGTTCAAAAATCCTGAAAACAGCCACAGATTTCACCTCAGCAGAATTTGTAATTGGTTACATCCAACTCCAAAATTCTCTTGAGAATTTGCATAAATAGTAATCAATCACTAGCCACAACACCAACATATTCAAATATTAATTCAGCTACGCTACATCACATGCGTATTTTAAACTGATTAATGTTCGTTTGGGTTTTCATAATTTTATCTGCCCTTCTGGCATCGACACCTTGCGCACCTGTCAGATTTGATTGATTGGTACAGACAGGCTGCTGGATATATTTATATCTACGTATGTATCAGTCAATCAATCTATGAGGCCACTGTGATCAATATGTAATGTACGTGACCCTGACATCGCCTTCCTCATGCGACATATATGCCACGCCCACTTTGCAACCAGACACATCCTGCATATGATAACTTGCATTAGTATTTAACACTTGCACGATGTGGTTTACAAGGATAGAAACTTGTTTTAAACTCGTATTAGCCCAAACAGCAGTGTTCATTTCAGAGCGCGGCATCGCGGCATTGCCGCAATAAATTCTCAATTGACGCAGAAAAAGATACTTGTTTGCTCCATGAGGGCGCATAGTTTTTACTGCTTTTCAAATGTCCAAAAATACGGAACAGATGATGTAACATCGCAAAAACAATTATTATGTACTTGCTAGGTGTAAATCTATATGCATGTGCTAATCTTAGCCCTAACCCTATCCCTGACACAAGCAAATTGGTGAAATAGTGTAGGCCCCTGATCTCCACCTTTGCCCGTATCTAAAACCCCGAAATATCGTGACCCCCTTTTTACCAAAATTACCCCATATTTTTGGCCACAGTGGGCACAGCGGGCCTCAGAAATCTATTAGCTAGAATGAACACTGGTCTGTTGCCATAACTGTAATTTAATCGTAATATTTCAGAGTATGATCATTGTATTGATATTGTCATCAAGTGTTTTATTCTGCTGGCTACTTTTTGTTTTTAAGGTTCTTAAAGGAAGTTGTCATTTACGATGTCAATGCAAAAGAGCAATGGCATTGTGTCTTTGATAATTGGTTGGCAGTCGACAAAGGTTACGGTTCTGTCCAGGCCGAAATTCCAGCGATTGACCAGAATGAGGTGCTGAATCACAGAATGTACCAACTCTTCCTGAAGTCCAGTCAGGACTTTCGTAACAGCCATCTCTGGATCAGTATATTCTCCAAGCCTGCGTACAACACCTACACTCGGGCGCAGCGCCTCACGTGCGCCTTGATGCTGCTGATAACCAGCATGATGACCAGCATCATGTTCCATGGAATTCCCACGGATGATCCTGATGATCAGTTGAATCATCAGGGACAGTCGCTGTCACTTTCAGGTAAGGTATCGATACATCCGACCTTGAGATAATGAAACTTGTTTTGACCATGATTTTGTATTTTGAGGAGAGCATACTGGAAAGGTGGTGGGTGGGAGCCCAGTAGTAGAACATTTAGACTTCCGTGACAAATACCCCAGGTTCAAATCACGTCCAGTGACCTTGGCATGGATGTTTGTGAAAGTTACCTTTCTGACACGATCATGGAAGAATGCGCTGTCTCTACTCTGGGAGTTGTCATCCTTAAATCTGTCAGTACCAGGCAGTGCTTACAGGTTTACTGCAACATTCAGTGCTACAGATGTTGCGGGTATTCTCCTGCCGTAAATAAGTGCTGTGATATGAGTGAAAGAATCGTGAAACCATTTCTAAACCACAATTTAAATCTTAGCTCACTATTTGCCAGCCAGAGTTTATATGCCCCCAAATCCATATTTAGTCCAGATATTGATAGCTTGAAGCAGTATACAGCATATATAGCCCAGGAGCCATATTCATAAAAGCCTGCTAAGCCTAGTTGGCAACTATTTTGGGCATTAGCTGCCAAGTAAGCCTAGTTGGATACCAAATGTTATTCATAAAATGCCGCTAAGCTTATTTGAGTGCTAAGTTGTCTGCTAACTTTAGAGGTGCTCTTGGGTACCTTTAAGTCTCTAGTTCACAACTAAATCATTCATTTGTGTGCTTGACGCTGACGTGAAAGCATGGCTAGACGGATTTTTGAACTTGCACTGTTGCATCGTGCAATGAGGAGAGAAAGAGTATTCAGAGACAGGCGTAATCCAATTGATATATTTACAGATGATGAATTGATCAAGAGATATCGATTTTCACGGGAAGGCATCATGTTCATAACGGATTTAATAGCACCCAAGATTGATCATCCAACTAGACGTAATCATGCACTACTTCCGTATCAGCAGGTGCTGATAGCATTACAGTACTATGCAACAGGAACATTTCAAATGGTTGTAGGCGACCCCATCCAAGTGTCACAACCAACATCGTGCCGAGTTATCGAGAGAGTATCGCGAGCACTACCGTATACCGGGAAATATTCATGGGAGGTCATTTTCGTGGTATTAAATGGTAACATGATGACCTCGATATTAATTTAGCATCGAAAATTCTGCTATTCTGATAGGTTCAACCAGAATTGAGAAAAAAAATCTAAAGTTGTTAGTGACTAGCTAGTCTATCACAAATTGCTTACGTGTGACTGTGTGTAAGCATGATGGTAATATCAAGTTGGGACATGCGCAGTTGTGTGAAACTACTTTCGTACAAATAATACAATATTAA
>JAULBP010017097.1:0-13875 GCA_032355345.1 Lepetodrilus pustulosus
TGACGTTTTCTTTTCAATGAAAACATTTTATCTGTCGATGTCAGTTTTGAGATGCTTGCCGGAATTTATTGTCCACTGGGTGTGTTTTTCTTATCGATTGACGAGCGGCTTCCTCGGATCTTGCCACTATAATTATTTTATTTTTTTAACCCGAGACTATTAGTTTGGTTTCGGAATCGTGGAAATGATGTAGTTATTCTTCATTATAAGTAATGTTTTGTGAGGCATTCGTCCAATATCCAGCTGACTTTGTTAGGATTGTTGATCGTGGCAAGTACATCAAGATGTTTATCGATTGGAACACACTTGCCCTACACAACCCCCACATAACTGGATGATTGCCTTCACTAGTAATGACCATATTGTATGCAATCGCTGGATATATCGTCGCGATTTGAAAGGCAATTATTATTCATGTATCACTTGTCTGTGAACTTCAGTTCGAACAATCCATACATCATTGTATCTTCAGACATGCAATAGCATAGGTTATGTAACTGCTTTGCTGTGGGGTAGGTTAATATCGAACTTTAAGTAGAGGTATTTCCGTCTTCCAACCGACCATGTAGCCTCGAGTGACACTGACTACTTATATATTATATATCACTGTCTAGGTATACATTGATAATTCAGGTTGATAGCGATTTAATGTAGGTCAACATATTTACTTGTTAGAGAGGCCATCTCACAAATATTTTTTCATTTATTTTAATTGTACATGTTGCACATGGTCATTCATCAACTCTTGCTGTCATCATGCAGTGGTAGACTCACGTGCCGATAATGGATAATATTTCTCACCCTTCCTTCACTTGTTATTATAATGTTCACTTATTATAATGATATAATTCGTATTTGGAAAGTTATGTTTTTGAGATGATCCCCAGGTGGTTTACGAGTGTCGGGTGACAGATAATGTGTGTCACTTTTTCTGAAGATTCTTTCCTCTGGTGTTGGTAATGTAAATATGTAGGTAAATCAAGACAGGTTAGATCAGAGGGATATCAGTGTCATAACAATGGGGGGAAATACACCAGATTTACTTGATATGCATTGGAGTGAGAATGCGTTATTGATTCAGGATATGCAGCCGTGTGCCAGACAGAATGTCATTGAAATGTGAGACAGATATTGACAGCTGGGCCGACAGCTAATTAATTCAGGCAATCAGATGCAATGGACCCGCTGATATTGGGCGATAGTGGTGATGGAATTTGTAAAGTAATGTAGAGCCACATGTTGATATGTGATACCTACATGTATTTATTAAAAAGAATAAAACATACATGCAGCTAAAACTACCTTCTTTTTGTGGTCTGGGTCTTTAATATTTTAAAAGTTGAAATTGTTCCTGATGCCAAGATGTTCAGTAACCATGGCAACTTAAATAAAGTACTTGCTCTAAAGTTTAACAATACACCGCCTGTAGGTTGTACCTGAATCTATTGTTCTACCTCTGGAATAGGTGAAAGATTCCTGATTTTACAAAAACTAATAAATCACTCACCTCTTGAATAGGATGGCTAATTTCTTTTTCTTTTTGAAATATGTTGAGTATATCGGTCTTTTAAATAAGCTTTGGTTACACTAAGGTTCTGTTACTGTTAAGAACACAAGAAGAAACTATTAGTGCAGCATGTGTATTGTTACTACTGTTAGTATGATATGAAACCATTAGATTTTTATTCTTTTCACTGCTGAATTGCTGAATCACAAATTGTTCTATATTTGCTTAGAACATTACTTGTCTTCAGCATGGAAACGGTTAAGATACGTGGTGTAAAAGCCGAGATATTTGTCTGGAATACCCTAGTATGTATGGTTGTGTGGTTTTCAGCCATTAACCCCTCTATAACGTGATAAACACAATTCTCAAAAAATGTGCGTTGCCTGATGACCAGATTCTGATGCCTACTGTCTCTGGTAATTGCCTTTGTATTGATGTCTGTAGAAACATGCTGGTTACAATGTCTAAATGTCTTTGAACTATCTAGAATATATCGATCATTCTTTGCTAGCTTTTTATTTCCACATGGAAGCCAAGTTTGTGATATTGCTAGTTTTATTAATTTTTATTCCGAATCTTTACATAACCTCTTTCATGCTGGTGGCAACTAGAACTGCCCTATCGAGAAGATATTAACATGACTCATGCAGTAGTGTTAATGTTAATTATTCATGGAATTGTTTTAAGTCAAGTTGTATGAAAATATTTTTTGTGCACTTTTACAATCTTTGAAAATCGTTTGCACGATTTTAATGTTTTGGATTTTGTTTTTGCAGATTTTACCGCAGTATAATGCAGAGCCTTAAAAGAAGGCTAAGTTTTCGGAAGAAAAAAGACCACGTCCCTGAATGCTCGAAACCACACCAATGGCAGGAGGATGAGAAGAAGGTCAGAGATGGCACGTGCAGCTTCCAGGTCCGGGTATGTACGAGACAGAACCACGAGACAGAACCACGACTAGCTGGCATTCGAACCACAGGTGCTGGATTCGAGTCCAACACTATATAGATTTAGCCAAAGGGGTAATCCCAACTGACCCAGACCACATCTTATATATACTGTATGTGTATGGGTGATGTTGACGTTAATCAATACTTTGCTTCCCACTCACATGACTACAGGTATCTAAAATACTGTAGTTCATCTAGATATTGGGATTTTCTTCTTTTTTTTTTTTTTTTTGAGTTGGCTGCCTGGTTCTTATCGAAATTAGCTGTCTGCTGGCAGCTTACATGTAAACAGTATAAGAAAAGGGTTATGGCATTGATTATATATCATGCAAGAAGAATGTTTATGGATGTCTATGGGCATAGGGTAGCAATGGTGTAGTAGTGGTTAATGCATTCAGTAATAATAACCCAGTTTAGCAAAGTTGTTTAGGCTTGACCCTCTGCCTGCTGGATTAGACACAATCACTGCTCTATTGGTCATCTTTGGTTGCCTCCAGCATAGAGAGGGTTAGTCCAAGCTAGGGGACTATTTATATTCTAGACTGGAGATTGAGTAGTGCTGACATACACCAGGGTCAGTTTGACATTTGTCATCACTTAACAACTACATTTCATCCACAGTACTTGGGCTGCATTGAGGTTTTCGATTCCCGAGGGATGCAAGTTTGTGAAGAAGCTGTCAAGGCGTTGAAATCGGTAAGTAATATTACAGTCGACCTGTGCAGACCAGCAAAGGTCATTGGCTGTGTGAAAGCCAACAAATCCATTAGGTGTCATGTTTGCAAATATCATTCCTTTTGAGGATGAACATGTTATAAGTCTGAAACTCATCCTTTATTTCATTTAAGGAATGAATGTTTAGTCATTAGCATTCATTGTGCCATGAAGATAATGTGTCGAGACCAAATTCCATTCAATTCTTATAATGACAATCACTAAAAGCAAGGGACAATAAGTTAGGTTAACGAGAAATTAACGGTTTTATTAAGAACTATGCAGTAACTAGGTAGAACAATGATATGACGACAGAAGAACAATGAAATGATTACAGAGTACAATCAACCATTGTTATGAATGTTAATTACCTCTATATTGATGGTGATATGAATGACAATAACTTGTATGACTTTGATCGCAGGATATTGGCACTGTCATTATATATGGATGATGGCAAGGGAAGGCTGTGGACATATCAGAAACTGAGATATTCATGATATATTCACTGCCAACCAGTCAAATATATAACATCTGGGGTTCAGCTTGTTTTAACAAAGTTGTCGGCAAATATAGTAGAAATAGCAGAACACTGGTGTCTACATTTACTTTAGAAATGGCTAGTGGTGTGGAGTGGTATGGCGTGGCGTGGTGTGGTGTGATCACACGTACAAAGCTAAGTTGAGTACAGGTGTCATTACAATGGAGTAATTGTATTGAAACAGTCTTACGGCTTGTTACCTCCATGCAATACTGGAAACTACCATCTAAGTATTAACTGGATCCATGCTGGATTAGGCACTGCTCTAAGGCATCTCCAATTGCCTACAGCATGGACAGAGTTAAATGAGCTCCTCTTTAGATTTTATTTTTTTAGCTTTGGATTTGTTTTCAATTTTTCAATGAGCCTACTAGCTCCCCTGCATATAAGCTTACAAGTCCTCTGATTGCAATGTGTGTGTGTGTGTGTGTGTGTGTGCCAGTCACCACACACAATATGTTATTCAATGTGCAGTATATATTATTTGTATCCAGCTAGGGGACACAACTCTTAATACCACATGTTGATCATCTAGAACATCAAATCTAAATCGTAATACACATCCCTCTGAGTCAATTATCTCGGATCCTGTCGCATACTGTAAGAACATTTTGCACTAGAACTAAGATGGCTTTATGAATGTGATAACACCCCAGAGCCCAGCTGATGTCATCTAAGCCAAGCTGGTGGCACTCGTGCGATACAGTTATAGATACACCAGGTTACTGAATCCATGTATAATTACTAGTGAATAATGTGCCGTATGGAATGGTATGCAATCCTATACTGTGTGTATCTGCTGTGTAATCATGGTGGTGTGATGCAGACTGATGCAAAGTGGAAACCATCAATTACCTCCCCTGAGAGCTAAATCAATATAGATAGCCAAGTGATCCTCTTGTGGGTCTTAGACCTAGCTCATTCTCTCGGTACGATGATAGGGGCAGATTGTAGTGTAGTGGTAGAGCGTTGGACTTCAGAGGAAAGGTTCTAAGTTTGAACCGTTGCTGGGGACCCAGCATCATTGTAAAAGGAAGTTGCCTTTCTGACAGGAGTCATGATAAGATACGCTGGTGTACATACTGTCACAATGCAGGTGCTATTCTTGGTTCATCAGTACCAGCCAGTGCTCGCAGGTTTACTGCAGCTGTCAGTGCTTTGAGTGTTGCAGGTTTCCTGCTGTCATAAACTGACATGCAGTAATAAGAGAAGAATATTATTAACTGCTGCTCTATACTCAAATTCAAGTGAAGCTTAGAAAACGAAACAAAATTTATGTTTATACTTTTTTCAATAGTGTTATTGCTTTTTTAACATCATGATAGTGTCGTATTCATTGTTCAGAAGATGATTCAACAGATTCATTGTTCAGAAGATAATTCAACAGATTAAATGGCATAGGTCTACCTTCCACAATTAATTAATTAATGTCACATATGCCTACTGATGAGAAGTTCCAGGCTGGGTTTGGTCTACAATGGCATGTGTATGTTTGGGAGGAGTGGTAGATACTGAGGAAAACCAGTCTGTGGTCAGTGGAATGGAGGCTAGCAGACGGACAGGAAGAGATACTGTGTCGGCCCTTGTGATTCACTAAGCCTTTCCCCGCCAACAGGAAATACAGATGGAACTATGAATGATGATAATTAGGGGAGGGCTGACCACAACACATTCTCCTTACTATCATAAGTTTACATTACACATGTAATAAGGTCATTGTTAAAATGTCTGTGTTAATAGGTATGTGTAAAAATGTACGTATTATTCTGAAATGTACTGTAAAACTATGTTGGTTTACCTATGTTTATATCATCATGTATGGGTGAAAGATCCCGCTGTGATGTAAAACAATAACTCGCTTACTCACCTATCTTTATGAAATATTTGGCAATGTTTCAAAACTATGATAGTATTTGGCCGTGGGACATTATGGAAAGGTTACTTCTTGAAAATTAAAGACCAATTTTGCAATTGGATTTTGCTGTGATAGTCATATATGAATGCCAAGTTCTTTTTGCAATTTATATTTTCTTGTATGGTAAAAGAAAAATATAACTAGGTCACAGGGCTTAAGTTGTATTATTTCTTAAATATTTGAGAAAATGTTGGTTCAGATTCAAATACTAGTATTTACATTATTTTTTTTTAATGCCATCTGTCTTGAAGGATTTTGATTTCTAGAATTATTTAGAATATTTTTCCTGAATATCAATTCAAATACATTTTTACCCAAAAAAATTAAATGTGGAAATACAATTATAACTTCTATTTCATAGATTTGTGTGGTCTTGTAGGTTTATCAGCCTTGTTGTTTATTGTCAGACTTGGAAGATAATTGTGGTACTTGTGGGTCTGTATAGTGTTTATACAATGTGCTGGGGCAGACCTAGATCGAGGGAGATATTACTCGACATTCCACAGTAGGCTAAGCTGTTTTACTGTTGGCTTCATCCTTAGCTGGTATTTACTGGTCTGGTGAGCACGACTACAGGGATGTTGGCCGTGTGTTGTTAACTTTATCACCATTTAAACTTTCCATCACAATTTAACATTGTCATTGCTGGATTTATAACATGTTGAATCGGTATCGTATAGTACATCTTCAGTTGCCTTCAGCGACGAGAAGGTTAATTAGCATATTTATCACAGTAGCCTTTATTGTAACCCGTGCCATTTCCTATCGTGTGCTTTCTAAGCCTTCAGTGTCGAACCTCTCTTCTCCTATTGATCCTCCATCTATATGTATGTTGTCTGTAAAATCCAATCTGCAGTTGAATTATCGAACTTCAATTACCGGTACAGGCCGCTTCACAATCTCCTGTGCTGTAAACATTCCATGTTATCTCCAGGTTTGCTAACCCTGCATGTGTATTGCAGAAAAAATGCTGATCGCTGAACACCTCTGCCATCAGGATCAGCATGTTCAGCAATTTCAAATGTCAGTTTTAGCTCAGTATTGGCAAGGCAATTAGGAAGTTCAGCTGTGAAAAACGATCTCGAATTGAAGGTCACATTTTTCATTTGTGGAATTGTCATGGTAGTTCTTGTACAGATGCTCTGGAGTGGTGTCTAATACTACAGTCACGTAGTTCGGCTTTTTTTGTCAGTTTGTTTTAGCTGCCTGAGGTTTAGAACCACTTTCAAGGTGCTCTCATCACGAATGGTGAAACATTCTTGATGTAATGTATTATTAAACAATAATTCACTCTCTCAAGGTTAATTCACTTGTATTATGGCTTGTCAGAATATAGCAGGACAAAACACATGTACACACGCACGCACACACACACACACACACACACGCACATGCACACACACGCCCACATAAGTGTATGAAAGTATCGTTATGTATACGTACAGCTGGCTGGACTAATATTGGGCCGTCTTTACAATGTGTTTCCCCATTACCTCCTAGCTCTAGTTGAGCGGCTATTACAGATTTATTATCCGGCAATGACATTGATCTTGTCAAGTATTCATTAGGGTGAGAGGGAGCATTTTAGAGGGTGAGCCTCATTCACCATCCATGTCTACTGTTAATTGGCGTCACTCTTGAATCTGTCACAAGTTCCCACTCTCTCCAAAGTATTTTCCCCGAATCGTATAATAAAATCCAATTCTGTTTGATCTGATTTAACACAGCATTCGAATGCCACATTTGACATATATTTGACTACTTTGATCTAGTAGCCAGGATTGGGGATAACATTTTAAAGTCTTCATCTGTAGTGGATTAAACTTGTTCTAACAAAGAGTCAATATATGCTATAATTGTTTGCTGGAGATAGCAACAACATGACAGAAGTTGTTAGGAAAGCACTGCTCAAGTTGGTTAAGCTGATTGGTTGGATGGTTTGCCATGCTGGTATTGGCAAACAAGCAGCCTGGTGTTGTAGTAAGGAATTTGATTGGTTTCAATAATCATGTGGATGTTGTAAGCATCTATTGCTAAAATGACAAGTTGTTCTTCTAGAATTTAATGATGTTTCCAAAACAACTGTTTGTTGATTGCTGATGTTTTAGATTAAACATTTTTATGAGTTGTTTTTGTTGTTAAGCATTTTGACTGTAATAATGTGTGTACACTCGACCTCCGTTTATCCAGACAAATACCTAAATTTTCGAATGTCCGAGTCATTTTACAGGAAGACTGATATATGGTTCCCAGTAAAAAAAATCAGGATAGCGAGGGAACTGGATATCCAAAGTCTGGATAAATTATGTCCACTGTATTCATGTTGTGCCAAATCCATGCTCGAAAGCGTGTTCATAGTGCTACATTACGTATTACCATGGTCAGTGGATCAAAGTGCACTCATTTCACCTTCTCGACCCCCTTGGGAGTATACAACCCAAGCTGCCAGTTATGCTTCCATCTCGTTCTACCGGGTATCCACCAGGTTTCCACTCCTTTTGACTCGATTTCTATGATTTTTGTTTCCTATTGCTAATAATGGGAAGTTCAGTTTTTAGGGATGACTGCACTTCTATTGTTGTTTGAAATGTTGTAATGGTTTAGGTAAAACATGTTTTGTTAATTCTATATTTCATCTGATACTGCCAAATCTATATTAGACACCAGATTTATTTTGAGTAGTTTTAACATCATATGGAATTGATTCAAATTTACAATTACCTCATCCCATTACAATAAAAATCAAATTAGAATTTTTAAATCAATATTTTATATTAGTATTGCATATTGTATCCCACAGACATTAATTAATTAAGCAGTAATTCACTCACTTCTATTCTAAATGTATCAAATTATGTTCAATAGCAGTTTAAAAAAATATATATTAACTGAAATATTCACCTTCTTTAGCACTTGTCAAAGGACAGTTAATTAAATGCCATAATTAACTCGATATTTAAAATATTTTAAACAATGTTCAATTAATAAAAAAAATAAAAAAACACTTATTAAAAAATTAAGAGCTAAAATATTCATCTCCCTTACCACTTGCTGAGAACGAGGTTAATGAGAATATTGACTATATTTGGACTGAGCCCATGGCTGGTAGCCGGGACACGATGACATTACGACCAGCGTGTGGGTCCTCACATCGGCTGTTCCACTCCAGATGGCCTCAAGTCGCTGCTGAAGACCTCTTGTCTGTGAGAAATGTCAGAATTTGGATGGAATTGTTTTGGTATTTGCAAAACACAAGGGGGGGACCCATTCTCTCCAGCTTTACACTAAGATCATCATTACTGAGCGCTTGGCTGCAATTTGGACGTGCCCTGGATCCAAGTGGACTGGGATCCAGGGATCCAAGAGAAGGTCGGCTCAGGTCTGGGGATAATTGTTGACCTTAAGGCTGGAGTAATAGTGTCAGGTGCTGCTCGTAATGAATGGATGGCCAATACTTACTTGATGACATTATACTTGTCTGCTAGATCCTTTAAACTCCATCGGGCATCTCTGGTTGCCTGTCGTTGGCAGCCAAAAGAAGGCTAATTTCCCGAGACATTGAAAACAATAGCATTCTATTCCCAACAAAATTAATTAAAGGCCAGTAGCCTTTTTCGACTGATAAATTTAGCTTTATGTTATTTTTACAATGAAGAATTTCCCAACGTCTACCGATACTCTTCAAGGACTTACAAACGCATTGGAAGAAGATTGCCAGCAGGTGCCTCAAGCAGAATTCCAATAATTGGTAGAAATCTTCCACACAAAATATCTGCTGACCCTTAATTAATTTTGTTGAGCATAGAAATAGTTCAGACAGTCCTAAAATGGAATAGTAATCATCAATGAAATATCAGGACGAGAATTTAGTTTGACCAGAAAATATTTGATCCAGATTATGGTGAATTGAGTATGAGCTAGATTGTCGGGATTGCCACAGTTTAGTTGACCAGAAATTACGTGTAATCTTGTGAATGGTGAGTGTTCTGGAATGTGAGTGATTTGCTTTAATCAGAAACCACATTTTATTTTATTAGGAGGCTTGTTTTACAGTGATTGATGAGGTTTTGGTAATGGTGTATGGAAATAATATATCCTTGCTACTGAACCTCAACATAGAACTTTGTGCAGCTTCACTTGTATTTCTTGTAAAACTTCTTTGGGCAGATCTTATTGGATCTTATGATTGATGAGATTTTAGTGCCATTCATCTTGTGTTAAGCCTTGCTGCTGTATCAAGAACACTATGTTGGGATTCAGTTGTATTTGTACTAGAACTCGTTGGTATCTCTCTAAGGATTGTTCAGGTATTGGTGGAACATGATGACTAAATTTGTCAGATTTTAATGAAATAATCATGGCTCTCCTGTATGATGTGGGGTAAATCTATTGTACCATTACTTCCAGCCTTAACTATTGTACCCTTCCCTCCAACATTAACTATTGTACCTTTACCTCCAGCATTAACTATTGTACCCTTACCTCCAGCATTAGCTATTGTACCCTTACCTCCAGCATTAGCTATTGTACCCTTACCTCCAGCATTAGCTATTGTACCCCTACCTCCAGCATTAGCTATTGATTATACCATTGTAGGGTTAGCATTATGCCATTCAGACAGGAAGTCCTAGCACCTATTCTCGAAATGTTCTAATGATCTTCTAAAGCCTAAGAACGTTCGTAGCCCTACTATATCAATCTTTAAGATTGTCAAACGATTGCAAGAGTAAGCCCCCAGGTTTTTACGGGACATTTGGAATAATAATCACACTTTTATGGAGTAATTTGAATATATTGAACACAATTTGAATATATTGAACATGTGTTGATCAAGATCACAAATAAATATTGATGTGCTGTTTCTAATATTTGGAGATCAATGTATTGAAAACCTTGTTTGTGAGTTTCTAACCGGGTCATTTGAGTTGATTAAACCTTGCTGACCTTCACCTAATTTTCAATCTCGCAGGATATTATTAAATCGACTTCCTGTTCCTCCAACATCTCGGGGGAGTGTCTATGCTGCGTGATGCCACTCTTTGGAAGAGTTTTCCATTCATCGTCTTGCCATAATCTATAATCTATTGTTAGTCGGTGTGGTTGATAATCTCTCTTCCTGGAGTTATTTGAACTAACTAATGCTGATCTGTTTCAGCAGAGCAAAGGCAAGTACCAGAGAGCAGTGCTATATGTGTCAGGCGATGCTTTGAGAGTTGTCGACGAAATTAGCAAGGTGAGTTCAAGTTTGTCGCTTTAGCATTCTCAGTGAATTGTATTATAGTTTTTAGGGTATGATGATTTATTGCAGTTCAAATATATTAAAAACTTTAAAATATATTTTTGTTATTCCTCATTTTCTTTTAATGCTGCATGTATTTCTTTTTTTTTTTAAATGAAGTAAGGTATTTACCCTCAAGATAAATGTGATTCTATTTCAGATCAAGAACTTATTTTAAAAAACATTAGAATCTTTATAAATGTTCTGTAATAATTATTTTCTTGTCCATGTGGAATTTTTTTTATTTTTTTATTTATCTGTAATTATTTCCATGCATAAAAACATATTCTCACACATACTTTTGAAATAAAACAAATTATGTTGCATATTTAAATGCACTTTGAAACAGTTCAACATGAGTAACTGACCAATAAAAACCCTAGTCGTGGTATATTTTCAGAGTATGATAGTTGATCAGACTATAGAAAAGGTCTCCTTCTGCGCTCCCGATCGGAATCATGAGAAGGGTTTCGCGTATATCTGCCGTGACGGCACGACGCGACGATGGATGTGTCACGGCTTCATGGCTGTCAAGGAGTCAGTAAGTGTCAGTATTGTTTATTACATCTCATATTTGTCATGTGTGATGTCCCTGTGGTGTCTCTGTGGTGTCGGTGGGTCTTCAGCGTGTGCACCTACTCGCCATCGCCAACAGTGACTACTCCAACCATATCAGCAGTTAACATGGGCACTAACTTACATATCTAATGATAATATTGATATATTCAATTATATGTCCAATGATGTATGTCCAATGCTTAAGTTCTAGTGGAAATTTAGAAAAGATTTTTTAAAGTTTTATTGTCATCGCATATAGGTAAAATATTTCTCCTGCGACGTATAGCACTAATTCAATCATTTAAAGCTTTTTCGATTTTGATATTTATTTTTAAATCTCACTTGAATAGTCCTAGCAATTACCCCAGATACAGCCATCTACTCAAACTTACGTTTTCCTGTCTGTCAGAAAACAAATTGTCTCATAAAATATATATTTAGGTTTTGTTATTTATCTCTATAAGATCTGGTGCTTGAAAAAAAAATCTTCTTTTTTTTTGGGTAGCACCATTGAATCATAATTGTAGACATTCAAAATTTGGGCTACTCTTATGTTTTATTATTTTATATAAGCATCTGTTGATGTGTCTTCTCAGCAAAACACCGGTGTTCTATGCAGACAGCCCAAGTCTATTGCTAGCCTACCTACTGTATATGGATGGAGTATGTCATTGTCAGGGTGTGTTGAAGGTATATGGACACTAGCACTGGCTGAAGTAGTTCACAGCTACCATACAGGGAATCATTGCTAAGTATGGGTGAAAGATTCCTACTATGTCAAAGCAACAACTCAACTCACTCACTCACTGACTTGCTTACACCATACACTAGTGTGAACAGTCCATGGGCTAGTAGACAAAATGGGCAGTACTTTTTATAGACAGGATGGGCTTGTTGTAGATGGAATGGGCTAAATTGGCTTGTATTCATGATGGGCTTGTAGACTAAATTGGCTTGTAGACTAAATTGGCTTGTATTCATAATTGGTTTGCACACTAAATTGGCTTGTATTCATAATGGGCTTGTAGACTAAATTGGCTTGTATTCATAATGGGCTTGTAGACTAAATTGGCTTGTATTCATAATGGGTTTGCAGACTAAATTGGCTTATATTCATAATGGGTTCGTAGACTAAGTAGGCTTGTTGTTCTTATGATGGACTTGCAGACTGGATGTGTTTGTTGTGCTCATAATTGGCTTGTACATGTAGACTGGATGGGCTTGTATACAGAATTGATATAGGGACTAATGTGGCTTGTTGTAAAGAGAATGGGTTTTTAGACAGTAAAGGCTTGTAGATGGGATGGACTTATTGTAGTCGGAATGGGCTTGTAGATAGAATAGACTTATTGTAGATGGGATGGACTTATTGTAGTCGGAATGGGCTTGTAGGTAGAATAGGCTTATTGTAGATGGGATGGACTTATTGTAGTCGGAATGGGCTTGTAGGTAGATGGAAGTTATAGGATATGCTTAGAGGATGGGCTTGGAAGAGATCGGGTGTACTTGCAGTAACCAGTAGACTGTAGACAAGATAAGCAGTACAATTGTTGGGATCGTGTGCACAGAAAGATCCTGTAATAGACAACAGGGCACATCATACTGCAGTCAGCTGTAATAGACACAGTGGCCCATCATATGGCAGAGTCAGCTGAAATAGACAAAAGGGCCCATCGTACCACAGTCAGCTGTAATAGACACAAGGGGCCATCATACGGCAGAGTCAGCTGTAATAGACAAAAGGGCCCATCATACGACAGAGTCAGCTGTAATAGACACAAGGGCCCATCATACGGCAGTCAGCTGTAATTGACACAGACTAGCAGCAGGTTGGCAGGGTTAGACTTCAGTGGACATGGGGTGCTCTGAGACTTCAGCTAGTGTTGATAAGCCTGTGTTGTCGTCCTGCAGTATGGCCATTAGAATGAACCTACCTTGAGGTTCTACCATGAAGTGACACACCACTCCCACAGTGACACTCTCCATCTGTGACACTCATCCAATATCTAGTAGCACTTCCACCTATACTGTGATACTCCTCTGCACTGACCCTCTTTCCCCATTGTGACACTTTCCCATTGCAGAGTGGTACTATCGCACTGTGACACCATAAGTACAGTCATGCTCCTCCCTACACTGTGACACTTACCTCTTACAGTGACACTCCTCCCCACGCTGTGACACCTCTTACATAGTGACATTCCTCCCCACATTGACACTTGCCTCTTACAGTGACATTCCTCCCCATGATGTGACACTTACCTCTTATAGTGACACTCCTCCCCATGTTGTGACACTTACCTCTTACACAGTGACACTCCTCCCTACACTGTGACACTTACCTCTTACACATTGACACTCCTCCCCATGTTGTGACACTTACCTCTTACACAGTGACACTACTACCTACAC